>JAADWY010000105.1:0-66232 GCA_023336355.1 Pythium dissotocum | reverse complement strand
CTGCTGGTGGATCTGGGAACATGACGACGCTGGGCAAGACGACGCTGAAGTTCAACAACCTGTTGTCGTCGTTCATTGTGCGAAGCACGAGTGGGAAGAACGTGATCCAGAGCCAAGTGGACGACTGCGCTGTGGACGACGCCAGCGGAAGCGCCTAAGCAGTCACAGTAGTCTCCCAACAAGCTTAAAACCTGGTACAGTAGTGTCTGTTCATACGCTGTATTGTAAATACAGTATTGCATGTGAAGATAATACTTCGAAGTACAACGCTGCTACGTCGAGTCGCTCGTGGTCACTGCTTTTTTTTTTGATTAGAGTGAGTTGACCTACGGTGGTCCAGTGTGCAAGGACACCGTCCTACTGCTCATGGTCACTGCGAACGCTTCCGCCCGAACCTTAGTTTCTCTTCTGGCGCCAGGCATCTGCACTGGCTCTCGACGCATCACACCACGTCACGCTGGCTCGTCACTTGTGCGCTTCTGACTTGATGAGACACAAACGCGGACAACGGGCCTTTCGCGTGTGCATTACTGCGACCAAGCGGATGCACAAAGCCGCGGTTTGGGTACAGTGCGGTACACAACTCACTCGCCACCTGCTTTCGCGGTGAACGCGACTCACATCCTTCTACTGCGAGGATCTCATCGCGATGGCGACACAACTCGCCTACTGATTGAAGCTGCTGAGGCTCAGCCTGTGGTGCTTGCTTCATCCACCGAGGAGGAGCCATGCGCGGGAGCTGATCGTGGCGACGCACGGGGAGTGGGGGGACCACAGGGAACCGAGAAGAACAGAAAGATGGTGGCAGTCGCCAGTCCCCAGTCGCCATTGTGCATTTCGCTGTGGCTGACGAAGACGCCCACTAGCCCAAGCAGCTAGACACACTCACTTACTGTGCTTCCGGATGAAACTTGTGCGGATCGTGTCACTCGTGGCGACGGCGCTTGCGCTCGCGACGTTCCACACGGCGCCAGTCGATGCGCGAAAGGC
This sequence comes from Pythium dissotocum, assembly GCA_023336355.1. Classification (NCBI taxonomy): domain Eukaryota; phylum Oomycota; class Peronosporomycetes; order Pythiales; family Pythiaceae; genus Pythium; species Pythium dissotocum. Next base: position 65,242 of record JAADWY010000105.1, on the reverse strand, counting down.
CAAGACTTCCTGCCACGCGGATGGCGACGACTCTGCTGCCGCGGGTGAAGCCGACGCGGGCTCATCGGTGACACTCGCACCCTCGCCGACGCCAACAACCGTGATTCCCACTCTCACGTCTCTCACTCCTGACGAAGCTGATGTTGACGATGACTATGGTGGTGAAGTGATCCCCTCGCCGCAGGAGACCCCGGTCTCTGTTGCTCCGTCATCGTCTTCGGCACGAAGCCCATCGTCCAGTGAGAGTGACGATGGCTCTGCTGATATTGAAGACGCCGACGACATTGTACCACCAAGTACGGACGCAGTACCTGCAAGTGCATCGACCACGCCTTCGCCAGTGGCCACCACCAGTGCTTCCCCTCCATCGAGTAGCAGCTCCGATGCAGAAGCTGACGATGAGGAAATCTCCGTCGCACCTTCAACTGGAGAGCCAACGACGACGCCTGCGTCGACGACCGAGGCGCCACAGAATGGTGATGTCGACGAGGTCGCTGATGAGGTCGCTGACGAGGTCGCTGACGAGGTAGCTGACGAGGGCGATACCACCAGTGGACCCACCGAGGCCCCTGTGGTCACCCCAGCGCCCGCGACGACGACTGATACAGCGGCGGATGTCACGCCAGCTTCAGCTGATGACAGTACTGTGGAAGGTAGTGACGACGACGGCATCGAGACGACCACGGCACCGTCAACGTCGACACCATCACCAAGCACCAGCGATGCTGACGCTGGTGCCAACGACGAAGCTGACGAGCCTCTGGAGGATCCTACGACGACGACGCCAGCGTCAGTGTCCCCAACGCCAGCCACTGATGCCAATGATGTCGCTGACGACACTGAGACGCCAGTTGACGTGGAAACGCCAGCGCCAGCGGTGACTGAGACCACGGCACCAGTTACCACTGCACCAGTCGACGGGGACGATGAAGTCAACGGCGGTGATGAGGACGCGTCAACTGATGATGCCGTCGCTCTTCCTACCACCGCTCCTGTTGAGACAGGAGAAACGACTCCAGCACCAAGTGAAACGAGTTCAACGCCTGACAGTGAATCGACACCTCCTGCGGCTTCCTATGCGGATCCAACCACCACACCAGACGAGGAACCCACGCTGCCAATGAGGCCAGAGCCAACAACACCCGAGCCAACGACGCCAGAGCCAACGACGCCAGAGCCAACGACGCCAGCGCCGACGACGCCAGCTCCTACCACGCCAGCACCCACAACGCCAGCACCCACAACGCCTGCGCCAACGACGCTCGCGCCGACAGCGACCCCGACCCCGACGCCAACCCTCACTTCAAGCATCAAGCTCAAGCTCTACCCGAAGGCTAACCAGGCCGGCACGAAGGCCGCCGTGGACACGTACCTCGACACGTGTTTGAACTTGGACTCGTGCTTCGACAACAAGGCGATCTCTGCTGAGTGGACCAAGGCCGCGAAGGCTGCCGTCTCGCTGGATTTGTTCGACCTGGTCAACTGCGCTGGCGCCACCGTCTCCATCTCGCCCTTGGACATGACTGGCAACAACACGGGCTCCGTTGACACGTTGGAGACCTACTCGTTCAGCAAAAAGGCGTCGTCCCTGATCGTGCGCAGTAAGACCGGCAAGAACGCGATCCTAGCCACGCTCGATGGCTGCGCTCGCCGCTAAGCACGTCTATTGGCCGTAAAACCATCTCTAAACGTCATTTCGACAGTCCATAAATCAATCCTCAGTCAATTCCGTCTCAAAACGTACTCTCCAGGGTAGTAGTTGCCGCTCTAGACGCTCTGCAATGGTCTCCGACACGCCATCTGAGCCCACGTGGAGGGAGAAGCTTGCGGAATGCTCAACTTCGTGAAGAAGCCGGAGAAACGCAGCTCCTCGTGGGTCGGAGATCAGCACGCGAGGCAAGTTGCCGTCCGCTAGCAGCTCCCCGGCTTTCCCACGGAAGCGATCACACGGTGAGCACAAGGAGTAGTGGACGACAGATGCAAATACACCCAGCTACATCACACAAAAGCAAACGTTGTATGTCAGGATGCATCCACACAGTGTGCGAAGACCAACGCGTACGTACGTGGAGCATGCGAATCGCCACGTAGTAAAACGGCCGATCTGTCTGTTGGGTCTTCAGATGGAGGACCAACGTCGTGGAGCTGGGACGGTTGCTGCTCGTGAGTGGAGTGAGAGCTCCTTCACTTCGAGTGGCCAAGCCACGCTGCAGTAAACTGGTCTGAGACAGCACGGGAAAAGCGAGTTGCAATGCGCGTGTAGCTCGACGCAGCAGCTCCTGTGACGTGTGCGAACTGAGCTCAGCTGACGGAGAGATCGCTGGACTGGAGCTCAACACACTAGCGGTTTCTCCATTCACTATGAAGGTCTGAAGCACATTCACGTCCTCCGATTTGTTGGTTTGGGCTTGGAGATCTCTGTGGTTATCCGCCCCAGTTTCGAGAATTCGTGCCACAAACTCGTGGTGAAATGGCAGGAACTCCTCGAGCGTGCCGTCTTCGTCTTCGTATCTGTCCGCTCCGTCATCTCCACCTCCACTTCCACCACCTAGTGCGCTTGTGAGTGTGTACGCCTCCGCCATTTCAGCCGCTGCAACGCGATTCGCCTCCACGAGTTCGTCCACGCGCGTCTTGAACACGCGAGTGAACTCCCTCAGCACAACAAGGCTCTGTAGCCGCGCCAGCTCCGTTCCATTGGGATTCTTAACGATCACAGCGCACGCGATGCTGGCAGGTGCATCCACTGACAGCACGGCGCTGTAGCCGCCCTGCAGGTCGAGTCTTACGTACTCCTGGCTGCTCGTCGCGAACTGCAGGCAACTCGCCAGCAGCAGCGCGAGCCGCTTGTAGTGGAAGGGCAGCGTCGTGTCTCGCTCGCACTGCAGCAGCACTCGGCCTATGGTCGTCAGCACAACGCACGCGAGGCTCGAAGACGCGTCAGCCGACTCCATATTCAAAGACACAGATCCAAATGCGAGGGATGTGAAGAGGCACGATAGGTTGAACTTGCGTACTGATATAACGAAGGTCTCACATCAAAGAAACTGAAAAGGAAACTCACTGGGTCTTGCACATGTCCGTGTCGCTGCGCTTCATACGCGTCGCCGTGTCAGCGCCTGGGGGTGAGAGCACGTCCGGTGACTTGAATAGGAACTCGCGACTGCTCGTACGCAGCGCAGACACCACTGTGGCGTTCGCGGCAGGCTCAGGCGCAGCAGCAGCACTGGGACTTAACGCTCCAGTTGCACGTGGCGACTTCATCGTCTCGAACACCTTGAGCTTGGCCTCGTACTCCTGGATGTCTCTCGCCACGCGGTCGATCTCGCTCTTCACGACCGCCTTCTTCTTCTGATACGCGAGCTTGAGCACGCCCGTGTCCGTCTTGGCCTGGGACTTGAGCTGTCGCGCGAACTCGGCCTGCTCCTGCTTGAGTTCGTCCACGCGCTTGGCCAGCTCGCTCTCGATCACGAACGTCTGCTGCACGTGCTTGGTCTTCTTCTGGACGAGCTCACGCTCCAACTCAATGACTCGCGCAAGCAGATCCTTCTGTTGAGCTAGCAACGATCGCTCCTCTTGGTGGAACGTGCGCTCCTTCACGATCATCTCGTCCGTCGCGCCCGTCACGTCTTGTTCGAGGCGCTGACGCTCAGCAAGAGCAGCCTTCTCCAGTTCTTCCGTGCGGATTCGCACCCACGCAAGATCGCTCTCCATGCTCTTGACGTGCACTTCGTGCTTGGCGTCCATCGTGCTCATGTCGCTTACGAGTCGGTCGAGCTCGCTCTTCTTGCCGTTGAGCTCACCCAGAAGTACGCGCCGCACTTCCGTGAGCTGCTGCGTCGACTGTTCCAGCTGATCTTCGTACAGGCGCTTGTGGTCGTCGGCGGAGAACGCCGCGTTCGTGTCCTGGGTCTTCGCGAGCTCCAACTCCTGCTCCACTTCCGAGCGCTGCTCCTGCAGAGAGCGCATGTGTTGCTGGTACTGACGCAACACACTGGCTCCATATGTCTTGATGGATTCGAAGACAGCGGCTTGAAGAGCCTCCACGAGCGACTGATACACTGCTGGTCCAGCAGCTTCCTTCTTGTACTTGTCCACGGCGTCTCGCAGATCCGACTTGTACTGAGTGAGCAGACCCACGAGTCCGTCGGAGAACGAATCGCGGGTCTTGGCTTCCAACTGCAACGCGATCTGTTCCAGATTGGCTGGTAGGATCTCCGCCAACAACTTCTCGCACAGCGCCTTGGAGTTGGCGTTGTTTGCCTCCAGAAGTTCGTTTAGGCGCTGACTGAACTCCGCACGCAGCGAGGTGAGACCGTCAGCGTACAGCGTCTTCTTGGTGTGTTCCGGCAGCTCTACCTGGAGCGCCTGCAGCCCAATCATCGCACGCTGTAGTCCACGCCAGTGGGCCACGCTGATGTCTCTCGGGTCGACGGGCTTGGACGTTGGATCTTCGAGCGTCGCGGTCTCCTTCACAGCGTCTTCGTACTCGGTCCGCGCAGCAGCAAGAGCGGCTTCTACGGCCTTCTGCACCAGAGCGTTCGCTGCGACTTGCATCGCAGGCAGTCCATTGGCATTCAGCGCCGTCACATAGGCGTCCAACACGTGGATGAACTGGTCGGCTCGCAGCTCTCGACCCAGCAGCTTCTTCGCTGGCAACTGGCGTCCGCCCGTCCGAGGCGACAGGAACGCGTCCACCAACTGCTTGTCCACAGCGTCCACGAACTGCGAGCGCAGCGACTCGCGAGGAAGTGCCAGGGCTTCGTCCGTATTCTCAGCAGCGCCTTCAACTGCACGGCTCAGCGCCACACACTCACGCTGTTTGAACAGCGACTGCAGATACATGCGCTGGGCGTTGCGCTCGGCCACGGCGTCGCTGAAGCCGCCTTCTTCCTGCAGACACTGCTCCAGATATTGCGTCGCGCTGATCTTGTCGCCCGTCGCACTGTCCGTGAGCCACTTGATCTTGCTGTTGCGCTGCACCCACACGAACAGCGGCGCGTGATGGTGGAAATCCGCCGCCACGCCGTCGTCGTCCTGGTTCGGCTTGATGCGCAGCGACGCCGACACGTCACGTAGCCACGCCAGTCGCTCCAGTGCCTGCGCGCCGATCTCACCGTCGTCGTTGTACAGCAGCGCCGAGCTGAGAAGCAGCAGCAGCGCGGTGGTTGTGCGGCGCCTGTCCGCCTTTCCGTCGCCATTTTGCTCCGGATTCACTGAGATCACGAGCCGCACGCGGTCATCCGACTGCACCGATAAATGCCACAGCCACAGCAGCACGCGCTCGTCATTTGCAGCTTTACTGAAGGCAGCCGCCTCCGCGTCAGCGTGCAGCATCGTCTTCAGAAGCAGGCGCTTGCTCGTGTTGGGCGGTCCAGTGACGCCCAGCACGTGGACGCTTGGCGCGCGCAGAGACTGCAGATACGAGCGCGTCTCATCAGGTACATGGAGAGGCGATGCATCACCAGCAGACGCGGCGAGTAGCGGCAGCGCCGTCCACGCAACCGGCGCCATAATGCTCGAACTTGCCGGAAGATGATTTCTGAATGACCTGGTCATTTTCAGGTTCTTTCTTGGAAGAGGTGTGGGTATGTGGACCACATAATCAAATTTGTACCCACGCTCTCTAGCGTACCAGAAGATATTGTGGGACCCTATGTGGATCGATCTACATGTGTGACGGATTTCCTTGCAGATCAACACAAGTTGCCAGAAGCTCACACGTGTGGAAGGATCAATCGACATGGCGAATGCAACGTCGAGTGTGGTGACGCCGCCTGCGTGGTGGGCGGCGCCTATGTACCGCGAGGACGGATGGACCGACGCGTCCTCCTACTCTACGAGTGCGTTCCCGTACTTTCTAGCGGCGCTGGTCTTCAGCTTGGCGGTGTACGCGTTCGAGACGTACTTGGACTTGCGCCAACACCAGAAGCTCAAGGAGACGCAGTTCCCGACGCGACTGGCAGAAGCCATCGCTGGACTGGGCGACTACGCTGTGAAGAAGCCAAAGATGGACGATGATAGCAACGTCCAGGACGACCAGGCGGAAGAACAGGAGCCCAACGACAGGGCGACTAAGAAGGCCGAGGATGTGGTGGGCAAGACGACGCTGCTGTCGGCGACGCTGTCCAAGTTCGACAAGAGCCGCGCCTACGGCCTGGACAAGAGCTCCTTCGGCTCCCTCTCTGGCGCGTACAACCAGTTGGAGGGCACGGCGTTCCTGCTGCTCGGGTACTTACCGTTCATGTGGACGATCAGCGGTCGCGCGCTCGAGTGGCTGGGCGTCGACGCGCACCACGAGATCTACCGCACGCTCATGCTGCTCACGCTCACGACGATCCGCGAGACGCTCGTGGGACTACCGTTCTCTCTCTACTCGACGTTCGTGGTGGAGGCGCGTCACGGCTTCAACAAGCAGACGCTGTCGCTGTTCTTCATGGACAAGCTCAAGGGCTTGGGGCTGTTCGTGGTCATCGGCTACCCAGTCGTCGCGGCGCTGATCTACGTGGTTCGCTGGGGCGGAGAACTCTTCTACCTGTACGTGTGGGGCTTCCTGCTCGCGTTCTCGCTCGTCATGCTTACAATCTACCCCGTGCTCATCATGCCGCTCTTCAACAAGTTCACTCCGTTGGAGGAAGGTGAACTGCGCACGCGTATCGAAGCGCTCGCCAGCTCGCTCAACTTCCCACTGACCAAGCTCTTTGTCTGCGACGGCTCCAAGCGCTCGAGCCACAGTAACGCGTACTTCTTCGGCTTCTTCAAGAGCAAGCGCATCGTGCTTTTCGACACGCTACTCGAACAGGCCACCAACGACGAGATCGTGGCCGTGCTGGGCCATGAGCTGGGCCACTGGAAGCTCTGGCACACGGCGCAGGGCTTCATCATCCAGCAGCTCTACACGTTCTCGCTATTCTACGTCTTCGGTCGCTGCATGCACGACGCCCAGCTCTTCGCCAGCTTCGGCTTCGCTACTCAGGACGCGAAGGAGCTGCCTGTGATCGTCGGCTTCATGCTGTTTTCCTCGACTGTGTGGGCGCCAGTGGACCACTTGCTGTCGTTCCTCGTGACTCTCAACACGCGCAAGAACGAGTTCCAGGCCGACGCCTTCGCTGTGGACCTCGGCCACGCGCCTGCTCTCCAGTCCGGCCTCACCAAGCTCGCGATCGAGAACCTCTCCAACATGAACCCGGACCCGCTCTACAGCGCCTACCACTACAGCCACCCGCCGTTGCTCGAGCGCCTCAACGCCATCACGCAGCGTGAGAAGAAGCGCCAGTAGATACAAGACACCACCACACAGTCTGCACTAGTGAAAAAACTGTTTATTCGTTTAGATCAGTGGAGGAGAAGGACAGAAACAACATGAAACAACACTTTACGGCTATACTACTGGGGGATGGATGTATTCAACGCTCGTGGCTGAGTGGCTCTCAATGCCATCAGTAAAGTGGTCGCGTGACCACGATGTACCGCATTCTCGCCTGGGCCGTGTTGTAAACCACAAACTCGTTGTGGCCGTGCGTAGCCCGCACATCCTTCGTCTGCGTGGCCTTTCCGAGCGGCCAAACGGCTCCAAACGCGTCAGTGAAGTCGCCTGCGCTATCGGGAACGCATCGTCCCATGCCGTGGCAACTGTGGTGAGCTGTAGCTGACGCCGACTTGACGTTGCGAATGCTCGCAGAGTTCAGCGACGGCTTGCACTGGCCCAGCGCGACTTCGCTCAGCAGGAAGACCTGGTGGTCGTGGCTCGCGTGGCTGTAGGCCATGGCCTTGGAGATCTTGTCCGTGAAATAAAGCCCCGCACCGAGCGAACTGCCGTTGAGAGGGACGCCTGCGGGCGTGATGAGAAGTCCGTGCTTGAGGATGCCCGGCCAGTTGCTCATGCGGCTGCCGTGCCACAGCACGCGGCGGTTCATCGCACTGCGGAACGGCTTGAAGCGCTCAGCGTCCGACAGTTTCTCCACACGGAACACCGTCACGAGCTTGCCATCGGCGGCATAGTCGTTGCCCATGCAGCAGAACGAATTGAAAATGTACGACTGCACGAGTCCAAACTCACGCGACGTCGGCAGCAGCGGGATCAGGCGGCAGTCGAGATCATGATAGCTAACGTCGAGCTGGTTCAGACGGAAGTAGCGACGCGTGAGCTCCGTGCGGATTAAGTCGTCGTAGCCGCTGTGAACAGTCAGCGCCACGAGCATCTCCACTTTCTCAGTCAGACGCACTATCGAGTCGATCACCAGGAGCTGCGTGTGGGGCACGACCGAGTAGAAGCGACTGCTGAGATGCGTGAGCGCCGTGCGGTCGGCCTTGACCTGCAGCGCGTCGTGGATGTTGTGAAGCGCCTCCAGGCCTCGCTCGATGGTCTTTCTCGACGGTTTCCCCAGGGGAATGGACACGCAAACGGTGTTCACGTCCGCGGCCGCAGCAGTCAGTGCCTTGGACTTCTTCACAGGCTTGTTGGAGTAGAATCGTGGATCGTTGAAGGCGCTCGCGGCGTCGGTGATCATGGTCAAAAACTTCTGGACCTCTTCGTCGAGCCGAGAGGGCGGTGGCAAAGTGCCCTGGGGAAAGGCCGACTTGTCGACGACGATCTCCATCAGTGGCTTGGGCTTGGTCTTTCGTGACGTGCGCGCGCGGTTTTTCTTGGACGAGCGGCGCTTCCACGCAGACAGCGTCTCTGCTGCGGCAGCATCTTCGTCCTTTGCCTCGGTCTGGAAGGTCTGTATCCACGTAAACCTGCAAGATACCATCAAAAATGAGTCAATTCGCCCATAAACACCAGTGAAAACGACCAAATGCCACTCACCCGCCCTCTCCGAAATGCAACGACTCGCGCTGGTCCCAGTCGACGCGCGTCTTGTCTAAGAAGATGGACTGGAACACTTGAATGGCCTCTCCGGCCGTCGGGTACGGACCCTGCAACTGCGTCTCGCCCTCCGAACCCACTAGTCCCGAGCGCGACCACACGTAGAACTCAAACGCGTCCGACTGAAGCGCCTGCAGCAGCATGAACTCGTTCTGGTTCTGGTGTACGCAGGTCTGTTGTAGAAGCATACATATACACCCAACTGGGTGAGAAAGTGCACATGCAAAACCACAGGCAAACAAATGCACGTACCCGCGTGAGCATGGCGTCGTACTCGTCTCGGCCGACCATGATGACGCGTACGTGGCCGTGGAGTTCGCTGGGAAGGTGCACGTCGGGCTTGGCCTGGGCCAATAGCTCAAAGTCGTCCGAGGCGTCGTCGAAGAACAGCCCGGCGCCGCCCAGACGGAAGCCGTCGCCGTCGTCGTGCTTGGTCTCCTGCTCCTCCTCATCGTCCTCGTCGTCGTCATCATCGTCGTACAAGTTGATCACCTCCTTGTTGCTGTTGGTGAACAGTGGGAACGGCACGGCGTTGAGATGCTTGCGTGGCGTCGTCGCGCGGCGCTTCTTCTGCGCGGGGGAAATGGCGCTGCCGGCCGCCTGCTTGGCCGCCTTGGTCGCCGTCGTCTGCAGCGGCTGCGCTGGCGCCTTGCGCTTAGAGCGCGTGCCCGTGGCGGCGATGGACGACGCGGCCTTCTTCGTCATGTTCATAGAGTGGTGGTGGTGATGATGATGGGATGGGGTCTCCTCCTCCGTTCCAAGTGCGAGTGACTTCTGCGAAAAGCCATTGAAGGGGGACTATGTATGGAGGTTAAGAACAGCCTCGGAAAGGGAAGGAACATGGCTTCACTTGACTGACAACCGACTGACAACGACCGAGTTTGCTTCTCTTGCTTCTTCAACGTTGGGAGACTAGACCCACAAACCCATATCCACCACCACAGGCCCACTCACACACACAGAGACACACACAGGCACGCGCCTGCTACCATACACAGCGCACGCGTGAGTGCGGTGGCAGCCGTCATGACGCGCGGGCGGCCCGCGATGGCGAGTGCCCGCAGCCCACGCGCCGTGTCGAGACCGTTCGGTTCGATTGTTCTTTTCTTCGCAGTCGATGCCCATCATTCTTGACGGGCAAGCGACTCTTCAAGCTGAAAATCGACCCAGCAACCCAAACCCAAATTGAAGCACGCCACGCACACAAACCCAGACCCGGATATGGATACGGGGCGTCAGCCAACAACAGGATTCGAATATACCCGAAATAATGTGGACCACATACAGCCCGGTCCATTTATATTATCTCAGTAGATTGGTTTGATTAGCTGTTCGTTTGGAGGGGCTTGCCCTTTGGCTCGGCTTCACGCGCACCGCAATTCCGCGCGAGGTTGAGGATGCTGCCGAAGAGCGTGCCGGCCGCGATGGCGGGGCTGGCGATCGGGCCCGTGACCACGACTGGGTGGCGTGCGTGGCGCGCAGTGTGGAACGCGAAGCCGCCCTGCAGAGGCTGCAGCGACGCCAGCGCGTGCGCCGGTTCCAGCGCCTCCACGGCCACGCGAAGAGCGCCGCTCTGCGCGTCCACATGCGCCAACACTCGCAGCGTCGCCGATGACGAGGCTGTCGCGGCGATCTGCGCCTCCAACGGACCGCTCTTGGATACCAGGAACGCCACCAGACGCTCGTAGTCCCACGTCGCGACGTCGCCATGTTCCTGCGTCACCTTCCAGCACGACGAGACGTCGACGTCCTTGACTTCCGTCGGGAAACCGAGTTCACGGGCTAGCAGCACAGCCTTCTGCGCGCTACGAGCGCCAGACAGATCGTCGAGGATGTCCTGCACGCTCAGCGTCTTGCGGTACTCGTCCACGTGCTGCTGCAGCACACTCGGCAGCGATTCACCGGCCGACGCCTGCTGCAGGATCGAGTTGAGCATCTTGCTGCCCGAGAACTCGACGTGCTGGATCTGGTCGCCCGTCTGGACAAAGTTCTGCAGCGTGTTGAAGATCGGAACACCCATGGACAGACACGCCTCCGTGTCGAACGTGAGCTCGCGCTCGAAGAGCTTGCTGCGCAGCTGGCGATGCAGCGACGCCGACGAGCTCGCGACGTTGAGATTCGCCGTGATGAGATGCACGTTGCGATTGAGCCATGCCGGGTACAGATCACGCACGTGGTTGGCGCAGTTGGACACGTCGACGATGAGCCAGTGGGGCAAGTGGTCGGCACAGACGTGGCGCAGGAAGCGGTCGTGGTCGAAGTCCTCAAACTCACTGGCTCGGTCGGCGAGGCTTTCGGACCAGATACCACCGTTGTGGTCCAGCAACATCTGGGATGGGTGTGCATGCGACGCGATCGCACGGATGCGGATGTCCACGTTGAAGCGCTGCTTGAGGAACTCACACTGCTGGTTGTACTGGTCGAGCAGCTCGCGGCCGACGCCCGTGACCTCGCCGTCGACCAGGTCCAGACCGACGATACCAATCGAGATCGTCTGGTCCGACAGGAAGAACGCCGAGTGCACAGCACGCAGCGCCGCGGCCGAGTCCTCGTAGCGGACGACCGCCGAGATGTTTCGCTCGGACGAGCCCTGCGAAATGGCCATCACGTTGATCTTGGCGCGGCCCAGCGCACCAAAGAAGCGGCTACAGACCCCTGGCGTCTGGCTCATGTTGTCACCCACCGCGGCGATAATACTGATCGGCGCCATGAAGTCCGTCTTCTCGATGAGACCGTGGTGGATCTCCTTGAAGAACGTCTCGTCCACCGCGGCCTTTACATCATCGGCACGGCTCATCGGCACAGCGAAACAGATCGAGTGTTCGGAACTGGCCTGCGCGATGAGCACGATGTTGACCTTGATGCGGTCCAGCGCACTGAACAGACGTGACGACGTGCCGTGCACGCCCACCATCCCACTGCCTTCGATGTTGAACAGCGCCAAGTTGTCGACGGTCGAGAAGCCGCTGACGATGTTCTTGGCCGTCGGTGCGCCGTTCGAGGCCGTGCGCTTGAGCTCCACACGCTTGCGGCTGTGGATCTTGGTGCCCGGGTGGCTCGGCTCGAACGTGTTGCGGATGTAGATCGGGATCGCCTCCAGAATCGCCGGCGTCATGGTCTTGGGGTGGATCACCTTGGCTCCGAAGTACGCCAGCTCCATGGCCTCCTCGTACGAGACCTCCGATAGGATCTTGGATTCGGGGACTCTTCTCGGATCGGAGCTTAGTACACCGCTTACGTCCGTCCAGATCGTGATGCTCGAGGCGCCCAGCACGCGGCCACAGATCGACGCCGTGAAATCGCTACCGTCACGCTTGAGCGTCGTCATCACGCCCTCCGTCGTGCTGCAGATGAAGCCCGTGATCACCAAGTGCGTGTGTTCTGGCTCGCTCTCGCCCTTCTCCTTCAGGATCTTCTCGATCTTGCGCGTGGTGAGCTCATACTGGACAACCGGACCATGGTCCTCGTCCTCATGCACGATGAGGAAGTCGCGCGCATCCACAAAGCGGAACTTGTGGCTGTGGCCGTCGCGCGCTGCGCGAAGCGTGAGCACAGCGGCCAGGACCTGCGCCGACCAGATCTCGCCGTGGCCCGAGATGAACTCGACCACGCCGTCCGTGTACGAGCGCATGATGGAGATGGCGCGCAGCAGCTCCGAGAGCCGCTTCAAGTCGGCTTCAATCGCGTCTTCGATCGGCTTGCCGACCTCTGCAGGCAGAAGAGCCGAGATGACCGTGCGGTGCTTCTGGCGGATGATCTCCAGGATCTCCTCGCACTCGTCCGCCTTGCGCTCCTTGGCCAGCGACAGCAGGCTGATGAGCAGGTCCGTGACCTTGGGCTTGCCGCCGATGGCGGAGACCACGACGGCGATACGTGGCGACGCGACGGACGCGACGATGTCGGCGACCTTGCCGAAGCACTCGGCGTTGCCGACGGACGTGCCGCCGAACTTGTGCACAACGAACTTGTTGTCTTGGCTCATGGTTGACTGTGGTGGTGGTGTGCTGCGTGCGTGTGCGTGTAGAGAGGCTCCTGTGAGGGGCGCGGGTGCTTGGAGAATGCGGCGTCCGGTCGCTCGCTGGCTGTCGGGTGTTGGCGACGCGAACTGAAGCGGCCGCGTGCGACGAGCAGCTCACTCCACTTCAGACTTGCGCCGTGTGACGGAGGGATGCGCTGTGAGCCGACACGGGCAAAACCCACCCTCAACTCTGACAACGCATACCTCTTCAACATGTAGACTCTGATTTTTGCATTTACAGCTGCTCAGACCTGTACAAAAGCGTATTCCTGAAAGCGAATGTACTCGATGTTATGATGTATGAGAGGGACCCGTTCCAGTGTGCCGCCGTCAGAATCATGAATGCGCAAATTCCTGTGGCAACACAAGAAAATGCCACCTGCCGGTGCGCTGCTACATGCGCTGCCTGGCGAGCCACACGAAAAGAGAGCGACACAAAAGAAGAGCAACGACATGAGTTGGTGTGGCGCGTCTATTACTGTGGATCGTCCTGCTGAGTCATAGAGGCGGACGTCGCGCCGCCGCTCGGATCGGGGAAGTTGACAAGATATCGCCAACGACTGGCGATGCTGAGCTGGTAGTAGAGCAGCCCAATGGCGCAGAGCACGCTCATGGAAGTAGCGGCGACGATGGACTGGCCGAACTGCACCCAGCCAATGAGTGCCACTTCGACCAGGAATATGGACACGCCCAGGCGGAAGAAACGGTATGCAAGCAGCCACTCGCTCTCACATTTGCGCAGCCACCACGCGTAGAAAGGCGACACGAGGTCGAGCTCCACGAGCGTGAGCTCGCGGACTTCGTGCTCCAGTGTATGTGTCACGAAGCGCGTCACCGCCAGCAGCAGCAGCGTACACATGAGCATGCACAACAACAGAAATATGAACTGGTCACCATAACGTCAGAATCTTTAACCATGACGCCAATTCGAAACAAGTTGTAGACTCACCACTAGACAGCACACGACACCGTAGGCCACTATCAGCCTCTCATTCAGGTTTTCAGGCAAGCCGATCTCCACGATTGAGACCATGGAGAAGCCTGCGAGCAGTGCCGACAATTGGGACACTGCCGACAGTTGCTTGTGTCGCGCGTCGATGATGCGCTTCTCATTCTCGAGCTTGAATACACGGCGCTCGCGCTCGAGATCGGCGTTGCGCCACGCGATCTCGCGCATGATGGCGTCTTCGCGCCACTGCTTCTCTTGCTCGCGGTGCTGCAGGTCCTCATCGCGCCATTGCTTCGCGATCTTGAGATCATACGACCCGAACACGGCGTCCACGACCGCCCCTACAGCCGCCATACTGCTCTTGTTGTTCTCAGCGACCCAACAGGCATTACTTCGTCCACTTCTCAGAGTCAAGCTCAGACGGGTGGAATCTGAGTAGGATCAGATACGTACTGTACCCACACGATTAGTGGACTATGGGAGCCGGATAAATCAGTATCCTGGCGATCGACGAGCAGCTCCGACCCGTTCCTCTCACGCTGACTCTGAAGTGTGGGGGCGTTAGATCCTAGCCAATATGAACATGCTACGAGTCGTCGCCGCTGCGCGCATCGCGCCTGTACATGTGCAGCTCACGCGCAGCATCTCCCACACGGCGGCGCTGCTGTATCCACGTGGTGAGCTCCTCATGTCTAGTGATGGTACTGAATACCTTTCAGTCTATTGACACGCGTTATGCTATCCGATCTCTTGCAGCCCCTCGCGCGTTGGAGATGAAGTACGTCGACGGCACGTGTACGCTGTCTGTCCCACTGCCCCTCAGTGGATTCGACGAGGAGCGCGTCTTCAGCATCCCCCCAGGTCGGAAGGTTTGGTCGGAAAGAGATCTCTCTTACCAGTTGCACTCACGGGACGCTGCGATCTTTTAATCCACAGAGACGACGGTCGCCGAAATCATTGCGCAGATCGCGGCCGAGGACACGACCGTGCAGAAAGTGGACGTGCGCTCCAAGCGCGGCAGATCCTTCAAGCCAGAGGACACGCTCCAACAGATCCTCAAGGACGACTTCGAGCTGGTCATCAACGACCGCACGCTGCCCGTGACCGCCCCTGTCTTCACCGGTTCGTCCCCTCACAATCCGTAATGCTGAGAACTGTGTGCTTACTGCTGTATGCTACTGTAGGCAATGCGTATGCCAGTCTGTTGGACGACGGAGAGCTCGACGTGCGCTCGGTCGCGCAGAAGTCGGCCGTCATTTCGCTGCGCCACAGCCTCGAGACCTCCAAGAAGTGGAAGATCTCGTTCTCTGTAAGCTACTCTCTCTTCTTGCGGCCATTGTGGTCATTGTGGCTGACCAACCTGCTGGGTATCAATAGGAATTCGTTCAAATGTGTCGCGAGCGAGGCATTACGAAGAAGCAGGCGCCTGAGGTGCTCAAGGCCTTCCACCAAGCCGGCGTGGTCTTCTACTTTGGCAAGGCCGACACGGACGAGCACTTGCCTCAGTCGATCTTCCTGCAGCCGCGAAACATCCTCGATGGATACTTGGAGTCGCTGGGGCTCACGCCAGTGTCGACGCAGCTCTTCACGCAGGAGCGAGAGAATCTTCTCAAGAAGATCCAGTCGCTGGAGCCGGAACACATCGCGCTGAAGAATCTGGAGAAGGAGCTCCACAACACTGCGACGCGCCACGCCAACGGTATCGCGTACGCGCTGTCCACGACGCTGGTCGGCACATTCGGACTCTACTTCTGGCTGTCGTTCATCCACTTCTCGTGGGATATCATGGAACCAGTGACGTACTTCACGGGCTTTGGCATGTCGGTGGTCGGCTACTCGTGGTGGAGCATCACGAACCAGGAGTACGAGTACGAGAATATCTACGACTACTTCTACAAGAAGAAGCTGTTCAAGCTCAAGACAAACGCGCAGTTCGACCAGCACCGCTTCGAGCTGGTCACGCAGAAGCTGCTCGAGTCGAAAGACCAGCTCCAGGCCGTGGAGAAGGTGCTCACCAAGAACACGATGATCCAGGCCAACTACTTACACTTGCTTGAGAACGAAGACCTCGAGGCGCTGGGCAACGGAACGAGCGCGGACGAAGAGCTCAACGGCAAGCACTGAGTGGCAACAGAAGAGAGCTCGCTGTCTCATCGGCAAGTGAAAGGGACCTGTAGATCAGTCGTGTGGATACCAAGTATAAACGCCATGCAAAGACAGTAGATACAAGAAACCACAACGGTCGATTGCCAGTTTGTACAGATCTACGCTATGGATACACAGTCTAGACTGTAGTATGGGTCAAAATGAGCGTGGCAATGGCAGCGTTATGCTTAGTTGATCGGCTCGTAACGAGCGCTGCGCGAGACGCGACCAGCGCGAGCGGCCAGGAAGCCGATGGCGCCACCGAATGTCGTGAACGCGACGAACATACCGAGGATGTGGTGGGTCGCAGGCAGCGGCGTGGACGCGTGGACGACGGCAGCGTCATCAGTGGTGGTGGCAGCCAACACTTCGTCCTTCTTCTCGTCCTTCTTCTCGTCCTTCTTCTCGTCCTTCCCCTCCTTCTCCTCCTTCTTCTCTTCCTTCTTCTCCACCTTCTCTGGAAGCTCCTCGGACTCGAGCGGCAGGCTGCTGAAGACGACGTCGTCGGTCGTGGCGACTGGACGCAGCAGAGCCTTCTCCTTGTTGAACGGCACGATGCCGAAGTGCGAGCCACCGTAGATCGGCGTCTCCGTGAACACGAGCTCCTCGTCCGACGCGTCTGGCACGACGTAGTGGCAGTCCGCCTCGATACCGAGGTTGTTCACACCGCGGATGATCTTGAAGAAGCCGTTCATGCCCCAGTACGTGCCCCACGAGTTGCGCACGTTCCAGTACTTGACGCCGTTCTCCTCACCCCAGCCGACGATCTCGACGTCGTGGTCAATGTCCACAAAGCCCGTCTTGTCCTCGTACACGCCGGCCGTGTAGTTGAACGTGAAGTCGTCGTTACACGCGATGCCGCACGTCACGGGGCCGTTGAGCAGCTCCTTCATGATGGCGTGCTCGCCCGTCACGCGACCGTACTCCTTGGTGCGGTAGCGCACCACCTTCTTCACCGGGAAACACGATGGCTCGGCCGTTCCAGGCAGCGTGATGCAGCTAAAATACCAATACAATCGTCAGTCAATCAATCGCTCCATCACACAGCAGCTCCTCACAATGCAAGAAGAGACTCACTTCATGCAGTACGCTTCAGGCGGGCACGTGCCGTTCGTGGCCTGGAACTTGGTGTGGTCCGTGGCGTTGTACGGCTGGCAAGTCTCGTCCGGCAGACCATAGTGGTGCATGAACTCAAACACATCCGACGGCTCACCGCCGCCGCAGCCGTCCGAGAGGCCGTGGGCCGGACCACAGTTGAGGAAGGTCTGACGGCCGAGCTGCACGTCCGGACCGACGTATCCGATCTTCTTGTGGTGGATCTTGATGCGGTCCTGCGCAGCCGAGAGCGCGCCGTGGGCAAAGCACGAGCCGCAGTACTGCGGGATGTGCTGGTTCCACGACGGCGTGCAGTAGCCCTGGTCGCACCAGTCGAACGTCTTCGGGTACGTGGCCAGCTCCATGACCTGGTCGGCCGTGAGCGCCGGCAGCGTGTGCACGCTCGGGTGCAGGTGCTCGCGGTTCTTGAACGTGCGGTTGCAGACCTTCTTGGCGTCGGCGCCGCTGGCAAACGCGAGCAGCGCGACGGCGACGGCGACGGCGGCGGTGGTGGTGATGACCTGGACCATGGCGGGCAGTTCTTCTCAGTCGACGGACACGCTGGGGATGAAGGCGAGAAATGCACGAATGACCAGACTGGCGTGTCAGATGTGATGCGCAGACACAGAGAACATGAAGGTGAAGTCCGGCGGAGGAGCACCAGTCCCTTTTTGTCCCACGCAGAATTGGAGCTGTTTGCAAGCAGAATGCGGCAACGCACTCACCTAGCTGATGATGAGCTCCATTTACAGCCAATTAGAAGTGCCAAAATCCCAATTTAAACCAATCCGAAGGAAGTTCAAGGTTAGGCTGGACTGCAACTTGGAAACTGTGGGTCACAGCAGGTGGGCTTGCTGCAAGCAACCCGCTGTGACCCAATTTGCCGATCTTCGGGATGCAATGATGTACAGTGAGTTTCTTAAATACTGTTATGTACGATACAGTGATGGTTGAAGTGAATCACCCGGAAGAAGAGAAAGAAGCTGCTTGAGGGAGGGATTCCTGAGGCAGATCATGGCGACGCCTTCGTCGTCTGTGGAGCATGCGGCGTCCTACGAGCCTCTGCGCTTCCAGCCGTGGCAGAGCGCGCCCGACGTCTCCTTCTGGCAGAAGCTGGCGGCGCTGAAGCTCGACAAGTTCCAGCTCAGCGACACGGCGCAGCGCGTCGTCGGCTTCTTCGGTCCTGGGCGATCAGCGACGGTGCCTGCGCGACTCGCAGTGGACGACAGCGCGTTCCTCAATGCTGAGGGAGACGCAGACCACGTAGTGGACAGAGCGCGATACGAGTGGAAGGCGCAGGGTGTGCTGTACAACACCAACACGCTGGAGGTTAGTCGAACACGAGGGATCATCCATCAACCCATGATCAAACACGCTCATTTACTCTGATGTGCGCAGGATTTCAAGGGCCTGGACAAGCAAACGCTACTGCAGCGTGCGGCGGATGAGCTCTTGGACAAAACGCTCAGTGGAGACGCGTCGCTGGACGCGCTGAACGCGTTCGTGCTGATCACGTTTGCGGATCTGAAGAAGCATTCGTTCCTGTACTGGTTCGGCTTCCCGGCGCTTATGTTGCCGGACGTTCCGTTGCTCGCAAAGTCAGCTACGAGTGTCTCGAGAGTGCTTTCTCTGGCTCAGCAGAGCTCTGCGCTACAGCAGCTCACGGCATTGCGTCCCGTGGACCCAGACAACAGCAGCGTGCCTCTGGGCGTATTCCCAGCGTTCTTCGTCGTCGAGAAGACCGCGAATGAAGGTGTTTCCGTGTACGAATTCAGCGCCTGGCGTGCGCGACCTGCCAGCGACGAAGCCACTGAGCTGCTCTTTGGCTTCATGGATCCGTGTGCGCTGGCGATGAATCCTGGATGGCCTCTGCGTAATTACCTGGCGCTGCTAGCGGCGCTTCCGGACGAGAAGCTCTCGCGTAGCCATGGATCCATCAAAGTCCTCTCGTTCCGTGAACATGTCCGTCAATCTACGCACGCCTCGTTATCTGGTGAAGTCGAAGAGTTCGAGTGGAAGGCCTCGCGTGTGTTTGAAGTGAAGACGGGACCCAGCTTCTATCTGAAGGACCGCTCGGCCGTCAAGTCTGTGGGCTGGGAAGCCAACGCGCGTGGCAAAATGGGGCCTCGCATCATGGAACTCGGTGCGATCTTGGACCCCGTGCGACTCGCAGAGCAGTCCGTCGACCTTAACTTGAAGCTCATGCTGTGGCGTCAGCTGCCGTCGCTTCAACTGGACATGATGGCCAAGACCAAGTGTCTTGTGCTTGGCGCTGGTACCCTCGGCTGCTACACGGCGCGTAGCTTGCTGTCATGGGGCTTCCGCCACATCACGCTGGTGGATAACTCGGTCGTGAGCCATTCGAACCCTGTTCGGCAGCCACTGTTCGAGTTCGCGGACGTAGGCAAACCGAAAGCCGACTGTGCGGCACGGGCTCTTCAGCGTATCTTCCCGCTGGTCAAGTCCAGTGCCGTCCACTTGTCGATTCCGATGGCTGGCCACGCGTTGAGCAACGAGCATCTCGTTAACGAAGCCAAGGCATCACTCGAGAAGCTGACGGAGCTCATCGACTCCCACGACGTCGTGTTTCTTGGTACTGACTCGCGCGAAAGCCGCTGGCTGCCCACAGTGATGTGTGCCGCCAAGCAGAAGCCTCTTCTCAACTCGGCTCTCGGCTTTGACAGCTACCTCGTGATGCGCCACGGCGTCGGCGCCGAGTCCCCGTCGTCACTTGGATGCTACTTTTGTAACGACATCGTGAGCCCACGGGACTCGTTGAAAGACCGCACACTGGATCAAATGTGCACCGTGACACGCCCAGGCTTAGCACCAATCGCAGCGTCGACGGCTGTGGAGCTGCTCGTGGCGTTGCTCCACTCACCCGACGGTATCCACACGAGTGCTGAGAAGCCGAGTGATATGTCCGCTCCGCTTGGTTACGTACCGCATCAACTGCGTGGGTACTTGAGCTCCTTCACGAGCATGGTTATCACGGGTCAGGCGTTCGACAAGTGCATCGCGTGCAGCAAGCCCGTGTTGGATGCGTTCCAGACCGCGCCGTTTGCTTTGTTGGAAAACGCCTGCAACTCCACCACGTATCTGGAGGAGCTGACGGGTTTGAACACGCTGGCACAGGCTGCAGACGCCTTTTTGGACGAGCTCGATGGGGAAGACGACGACGATGGCGATGACTTCTGAGTGGATGCAAGGTTCACTCCTGGCTGATTGACAGACACCAATATGGCTACATATATCTGATAAGAGAGGTTTGCCTCAAGCACATGATGGTATCTGCTTGCTCAGGTGACCTTTGGTGTCCGTCCACAAGCGCTCCTCACAATCGGCATTGCACGACAGCGACAAGACCGGACCAAGGCGGAAGCAATGGCAGCCATGAGGCTAGCAAGACGACAAGAAAGCCGCTGGATTTCCTGCGTTGCTGTAGTGTTCGTCCTCGTCGCGTCATGTGTACTGAGTGCGACGCTCACTGAGGACCAAGTGCAGCAATGGCTGGCGGCCAACGCAGACTACGACTGGCAGCAGAGCGTCGACACCCGCGTGCGTGTGCAGGGTCGCGGAGCTCAAGATTCCGCAGGAAATCTGTACTTTGCAGGCACCAAAACCTACCCAAACGCTGCCGGCGAATACATCGACGACCAGAACATGTTTGTCGCGTGCATCCAAGCTGACGACACGCTCGGGTGGACAAAGGAGGTACGTAAGCAGTTGGCGGCTGGAAATTGATGCCAAGCAGAGACTGATCGTTTGTGTGGTATGATTGATTAGTTTGGAACAAACCAGACCGACGGCGCCAACTACATCACGATCATGAATGAGACCACACCGACTGGCGTGGCTGTGCAGTACCTGTACGTCGTCGGGTGGACATGGGGCTTCATGGACGACGGCGGCCACGCCCTCAATGGCTTCGGCCGCTTTGGTGGCCGTGATGTTGTGCTCTTGAAGCTGCGACTTCAAGACGGCCGTAAGATCTGGTCACGACAGTTCGGAACCACCGTGGACGACATGGGGTACGGCGTGAAGCGTGACGGAAGTTTCAACACACTGCTTCTCACAGGAGCAACTATGGCCAATCAAGTGGACGCAGTGGTTGAAATGGATGTGGACATCCAAGACGAACCTCGCCAGCGACCATTCTCAATGTACGAGACGCAGCCCATGGACGCACGCGCCAGACAAGGCGCCCGCACAATGGCTCAGTATCAATTCGCTGCGAGCCTGAAGCGGAACGGAGACATCATGGACTTCGCAATGGACGGCGGCATCACGCTGAGCTCCCGACGGCAACGCACCAGCGAGAACTCGACACTTCCGGGCGAATACGTAGTCGTGCTCAATCGCCGGCCTATGGACGATGTCGTTATCACAGCAACGATCGTCTGTCTGCCGAATCCAGCAGATCCAACCAAGACAGTGCAACAGCTCTCGTTTGTATCGTCATCAACAATCAAGAGGACGATCACATTCACTCGCCAGGACTGGAATCGTGAGCAGTACGTGAGTGTCAAGGCTGTGGACGACCGGATCGCTGAGGGCGTTCATTATGCCGTCGTCACGCACATTTCGGCCAGCAAGGACCCGCATTTCGACGGAGTGAACACGCCTTTCTTGTACGGACGCAACGTCACGATCCAGATTGAAGACAACGACGTCGCCGGCATCCACTTATCGCGTCGCCATCTCTTTGTCGCTGAAGGAAATGTCAACGATACGTACGCGGTCGTGCTTCGCTCGCAGCCGTGGCATCCCGTGGCGGTGACAATCGTCTCACTCCACTCATCACAGGCATTCCCAACTCCAAGTACATTGGTCTTTGAGCCTGGCAACTGGAACGTCTCTCAGACAGTCACAGTAGCAGCAGTGGATGACAGTGTCTCTGAAAATGAGTACGGAGGTCTCCACTACGGCGGACGACTGGTCCACTTCAGCACCAGCAAAGACCGACGGTATTCGACTGGACGCCCGCGGTGCTTTGATGTGCCCCGCTGTGATCCTCAAGACGCCTCCAGCTGCCTCAGTGACGATGCAGAGGCCACCAGTGTTCGCGTGTGTGATATGACGACTCCCAATTGTGGAGCTCGCCTGGGAAACGGTGCGTGCATTGCTCAGGTGTTGCCCAGCGATCCAACGCCTCCGGTCCGCTTTGGTTCAGACCAGTTGCTGTCGAGCGAGCAGACCGAAGATGGGTCAACGGCGTTTGATTATGCAGCGCTTCGTGTTCTTCTCGCCGACCAGGCAAGAGATGCCGCGCGTGTGTCGCCATTGACCAACATCAGTGCCGTGTTCCCGTTCCAACTTCCGCCACCGCGACTCCGAGGCTTCGTCTTGAGCTTCTTGGGGGTCTTGAATCTTGGTCAGGCACTGCAGCTGCATCAGGACTTCTATCGCTCACTTCAGGCTGTCTGTAATGGCTTGGATCGACTCTCAACGCACCACTGGACGACACAGAGCTGGCCAGAGGCGTCGTTCCCGCGCGTGCTGAACGCCACACTCAAGATGTTTGGCGGCAGTGTCAGTCAACGACATCTGTGGCAGTGTGGCATGGCGTCTTTCCGACCGGCCAGCGATAGCATCAACATCAGTGTGTGGGATAATGACGCAGGCGTGACGCTGTCCAATCGTGAGCTGTTCGTCGCGGAGTCTGACGATGGTGACACCTCTGCCCGCTACTCTATCGTACTGAACGCTCCTCCATCGGCCGGGGGATCTCCAAAGCTTCAAAAACCATATTGCTCTGCAAATCAGTCCAATTTCTGCGGACTGTGGAGTGACTTCCAACCGCTGGCTGCTTCGGTGTATCAACTTCCTACGCCGGCACCTCTCCCAAACGTGAGCATCGCAATCGTCGGCAACTCGCAGCTCACGGTCTCTCCCTCAGTCGTTACATTCACGACCGCCAACTGGTTTGTCCCGCAGTGGGTCACTGTTCGCGCTGTCAACGACGCAATCGCCGAGCCTGGCGTGGCGAGCTTCACGCTCATGCATCGCGTGCAGAGCGCCCAGTCTCTCGGATACAGCGACGAGACCACGGCGTTTTGGTTCAGCTCGTCATCACAATCCATGCTATCGCAGTTCCCACGCTGGATCAACGACTCGCAGGCCGCGAGCATCCCGTACAACTTCTTACCGCGCGTGCTTCACTCGCCACAACACAAGCAAATCAACGTGGGGGTATCTGACGACGATGTGGCCGGCGTGATAATAAACGAGATGCAGCCGCAAGGCCAAATCAAGACGCGCGAGTCTGATGACGTTGGTGACGACTGGGTGGGCGATGCCGTCACTTCACTAGCGTTTAGCGATGTTTCACTCACGCAAACCGCTTCCTCAGCGTTGAGTGGGGGTGTTAGCACGGCGGCACTACAGAGCGTCTTGGTGTTCGAGAAGAACGCGGTGACGTTTCTGAAGTTCCATCTGCCAGAGCGACACGAAGGCGACACGCAGCCAGCATTCTCATTTGCCAAGTTGCGTGTCTACGAGACGCCTTTCAAAGTCGTGAACGGCTCTACTAGCAGCAGTAGCGACTCGGGCTCTGCTTCTTCATCGTCTACAGCCTTTGAGACGCTCTATCAACTGCGGATCACCGTGGTGGACAACGCGTGGACGCGCTCGGGTGTCAGCAACGGATCCGTGGATCCTGTTGTGGTTCAGTTCCTTCAAGCAAACCACACCATCGACGTTACGGCACTGCTCACGAAGCAGCGCTTCGTCTCCATCGACGTGACTCCGATACTAAAACGCCTGCTGCCAGCGCGAGTGCCTGTCATCTCTTTGAAAATCCAAGTGCTCAACACCACGAGCACGAGCGACACGGGTGGTTCTACAGCTCAGATCACAACTCAGCTGTGCTCATCGCTTTTTGAACGAGCACTGAGGCCGTCGCTACAGCTCGGCTACGCGTTTCCTAATCGTTTTCTCGGCGCGACCACAACTCAGAGCTCAACGATAGAGGATGCGGCGCTTGCGGTGGACGGACGTCGCCTGAATGGGTCTATTTCGCAAGAGGAAGAAGGTCCGTGGTGGGAAGTCTCGCTGCCTCAAGTTACCCGCTTGGGTTCAGTCGCGATATTCGTACCACGTGAGATGGCAAGCGCAGATGTGGTGAAGACTCCAGTGGTTCTCGTCGTCGTCGCGTCTCTGGTGCCGTTGGATGGTCAGCAGCTCAGTCTCACTGACGCTAGTAATGCCGGTTGTCCTGATGCGTGCGCATTGGTCCAGCGACTGTCACTTCGCAAGTCGCTGATCATCACAGAGCTCAATGTCGGCGTCCGCACTCTGCGTATCTACCGAGAAGGCTTTGGGCAGTTGAATCTGTCGCAGGTTGAGGCGTACGATCCACACATCGTACTCACCCCTACGGCCAACGGTGCAGGACTACGGACACGTCTCAAAACTGACTGGAACGGTCGTTTCCAGAGTGACTCGTGGCGACTGTTGCAGTCGACTCGCCAGTCAGAAGACGAGAACGTCGCGCGAGGCATGCGCACGCGCCAGAGTTCGACTGATCCAGCGCCAGCAGTGAGCTCGCTGGCTGTGGATGGACGCAAGCACAGCCAATGGGACTCACTCGAGTGGACTAACAACTCCAACCAGACGCAAATCGCTGGAAGTACTCGAACACAAGCGGAAAATGACCCGTGGTGGGAAGTGGACCTGGGCAGTACCGTGTCTATCGCCAGAGTGCAGTTGTATCCGTACATTGGAGAACGCGGTCGGTCATTTTGTGGCTCTAGCGTGCCTTCAAACGCCACCAACAGCACTGTGCCTTCCTGGGCTGGTGATCTGTTCTCGTTCAGCAAGACTGATGAGCGTCTACAGCTACAAGACCCCTTCGAGCAAACGTTCACTGTAGTGCTCTCCGATGGGCCGCTCACAGACTCGGCAAGCACCATCATCGCCTCCAAGTCGCTGCAGTTTTCGTGTGCTGGAGGCGTCTCGTCCGTCTCATGGCTGGAAGTGTTTTCCAATGCACGTTACGTCACTGTCAAACGCCCTGGCACTGGCGTCGTGCTGATGCTGAACGAAGTCGTCGTGACAAGATGGAATCCAGCGACAACACCGCAGTTTCTTCTCGTTGATCTACGGGCCAAGGGCGACTTGCCGTTGGCTCTCTCGAGTATTCAGATCTTCCCACCGACGGATGAGAATTTGGACGGCTCATCATCGTTTTCGTTGCCTATTGAGTACTCGATCCACAGTGTGAGCTCCCAACGTGCGAGCAGTAGCGATGGATCAGCCGCCGCACTGCTCAGCGCCACAACCGCTGACTGCTACGTTGCAGGCAAGGCGTCGTACCGCGAGTGGATCGTACTCAAGCTTGCAAAGCCAACGCGCGTGGGGCTGGTTGACGTTCAGACGAGCGTCGACAAATGTGGAATGGGTGTGGCTTCGATCACGGCGTTTTCAGTCTCTGCACGTGGAGCGTCTTTGGAAGGGATACGGTCAGCAACGGCGGATGCTGCGCTGTCAGCGACGGCGTCAACGGCCTGTTCGCTGACAGCACTAGCACAGTACACAGACGCAGCAACATCCAAGTCCAGTTGCGTCGCGTTTTCCTGCGACGACGCATCCTGTCGAGCAGAGCGCAAGACGGCCGACGCCGCGTTCGCTTTCAGCGACAGCAACGACATCGTGTTACTAGGAGTGCCGACAAGGGCTCCGACCACACGACTGCCAATCGTGCAACAAGAGGCGAGGACGTTGCCCATGCGAGACAACCCCGTCACATTGTGGACGTTTGATACGGAGCCTCGCACGGTGGTGTCGGCAGGTAGAACCACGTCAACGTTCCAGTTCACCGGTTCTGCGTCGCTCAAATCACTGGATATTGATGACGACATGGAGCAGACGTTCTTTTCAAACGCAGTAGCCGTCCGGCCAGCGATGAGCGCGTTCACGATTGAGCTGTGGGTTCAATTGGCTGCCGCACTGACGACGCCTGTGGCGGTCTCAACTCGACTCGTAACACTCGCGAACGGCGCAAAATCGCCAATCGCCGACGTGAAATGGACACCCACGACGCCTCAGGGTGTGTTCACAGTGCGAGATCCGGACTCCAGCGCCTCCTGCAAGGCTATGCTGCCGTCCCCGACTGTGTTTGACGTTGCTGGCCGGTGGTATCACGTTGTCGCTTCCTACGATCCCAGCAATGCACGGATCCAGTTCTATGTGCGGTTCAAGTCGTCAAATGACGCAGTGATCTCGCGTACCAGCTATGCCGCTTGCTATTTGCCTCTTCTCAACGCCAAACACAAGACGATCCAGGTCGGTGCATTCAATACCAGTGTTGGATTCGTTGGCCGTGTCGCCAGTGTCGCCTGGTACGTCGACGTGCTCAACGACCGCCAGTCTCTGGACCACTTCCACGATTTCCTGGATCGTAGTACGCGTGCGTCGCTCCACAATTCGTATGCTGTACGCCTCGCGTCGCAGCCGACGATGCCCGTGGTCGTGGAGACGAATTCTGAGAGTGCGTGCTACCACTTTTCCCTGTGCAACGTCTCCGTGATTCCTCGGACGCTGCAGTTCTCATCCGAAGACTGGAACGTGTCCAAGTTTGTGCGTGTCGTCGCGACCGACGACCAGCTCTATGAAGGTCTCCACGACACACTCGTGCTTCACCGGGTCTCCAGTGTGCCGACATACGAAATGCAGTCAGTTGTGACAACAGAGGACCTCGTGGGTGATGAAAGTGGCAGGTGGAAGCAGTACAAGACTGCTGTATTCGGCTACGCTCGAGCGGCAGTATTCACGGCGGAACCTGAGGCCAACCTGACCAAGCGGCAAGCTCTGCTGGATGAGATCCACAGCAACTGGTCCACACAAATCGTGAACACCAGCTTCGTAGAACGGGATCCGTACGCCTCAGACTTGACTGTGCGGGACGTCGACATCGTCATCGAAGATGCGACAGTGCCAGGCATCGAGTTCTCCACGAGTTCTCTCACAGTCTCGGAAGACGGCAAGGCCAACGACTACCAGATCCTATTGCTGTCTGAGCCAACAAGCGATGTGTTTGTCGTGTTGGACACGCAGAGCGACTGCTACCGCGACTGCTTTGTGGACCCAGTGTGTCCGTCAGTCAAGCCACCTTCCGATAGCCAGCGGCTTTCCTGTGGTGGTGGTTCCGCGGCTGCAAAACTCTGCAACATCACGGTCTCGCCTGACGTGTTGGTGTTCACGCCGCTGAACTGGAGCTTCCCACAGATCGTGCGTGTGCTCGCAGTCGACGATCTACTCGACGAAGCAGACGTCCACCTCACGACCATCAAAGCGACGTCGAGGTCGCTGGATCCGATCTACGACGCACTGTTTCTGCCTGACATCGTCGTCGCCGTGGAGGACAACGACAACACGGCCATCGACTACTCAACGTTGCAGGTGTCGATGCAAGAGAAGAACGCCTCTGGTACTCAGTACAACCTCACGCTGGTCACGGAGCCTTGGGCCAACGTGACCGTCGCCATGAGCAATGAGGCCGACGGGCTTTGCTATCGTCCGTGCGGGTATCCATTCGATGAGAAGGACTGCGGCCTTCCGCGTCAGCAGAGTGTGTCCAGCGTGCGGCTCGCGACCAACTCGCCGCGTGAGATTCACGAGATCTCCATGCAACTGTCAAAGCCGCGCGTGATGGAAGTGCAGCGTATCGTGACCTACTCGAGCCATCTCGACCACACGTACGACATCCAGGTGACAGGAGGATTTGCGCCGGAAGTCCAGACGATTGAGTATCTCTTCAACAGCGTATTCAAGGGGCGGTTCACGAGCGCCGCAGCCATATTAGCAGGTAGTTACATCAAGACTTTCACGATCGGAATCGTCGGGAAGACTGCCACGGCATCCTTGGACGGGTTCGCATCAGCGGCGCAGGTGGAAGCAGCCGTCAATGGTCTGTTATTAGGCCGCACGAGCACCGACACGGCCGTGCGTGTTAGTCGTGAACTGCTTTACGACCAGTCGGTCTTACGCTGGCAGATCACGTTCCTGCGCTTCATGGCTCAAGATCTGACGTTCCCTCAGTTCTCTGTGACGCCCTACACGCCGTTTGAAGGAACTCTACGAGTCACGCGCGTGGCGTCGATGGCTGCACCCAGCGGCTCTCTTGAGCTCCAATATGGCGTCGATAACAGCGCCGGCGCTAAGGCGGCATTCCTGCTGTTGACCAGCACGAGTGACATCGAGCCGCTGCTTTGCGACCTGGACGTGGTATACACCGCGTTGGTCTCTCGCCGTATCGTGACCAGCTCACCACCCGTGTTCGGTCTGATCTTCAGCGTCACGTTCACAAGCGTGGAGTCCTACCAGACACTGCGCGCGGCCACCGTCTCCCTCATATCCGCGTCAACAGCACTGTCGCCTCTGATCACAGTCCAAGTGAATGAAACACAGGCGCCCGTGCGTATCGGCGGATTCTTTGCCATGCGATTCGACAGTTTGTACGTGAATTCGTCTGTGAACGCGACGCTACCAGTGCGAGAGACCGGAGGAATCGCCTGGAATGCCTCTGCAGCCATCATCGCATCAGAGTTGGAGCGTCTCCACGGAGTCGGAAACGTCAGCGTCTCACGACGGCAGATTTCACCAGAGGGCGGCATGGACTGGACAGTAGGCTTCATCACCAACAACGGCGACCTGCCGCTTCTGCAGGCCAAGTCGCTCAACCTCACAGGCTCAGGTGTCTCTGTGGAGACCTTCAGCCTCGCCAACGGCACGTCGCTTGGTGGTGGTTTCAATGTGGAAATGGGCGGCAAGTTCACCAAGATGCACCCGACGACCAAGCGCGTGTACTACAAGGATATCGCCAAGCAAAACACGACGCTAGTGCCGTTCAACATCACTTTTGACGCACTTACAGCGGCTCTGATGGCGCTGAACATTACGGAGATGCCGACTGTCACCCGCACGGGCGTGGACTGCGATGTGTTTGAAGTCTGCGAAGGATACGTGTGGACCATCAGCTACACCAACAGTGCGGGCAACGTGCCGCCGATCCAAGTCTACGGTACGAACACCACGCTGACGGGTGCAGGCGCTGTAGTCTCTGCACGCACAGTCGCCAACGGCACGTACCTGAGCGGCTCCTTCTCATTGGAACTCGAGCTCTTTGACGTGGATGTGAACGCCACGTACCGAGCCAAGACGTGGAATCTGCCCGTTAACGTGAGCACCGCCGGCATGGACGAAGCCATCGAAGCGATCTTCTTCGTGCGTTCCAATCGCGAGGGTGAGTACGATCCAGAGTCGCGAGTGAGTCGCGGACCAAGGTTTGACAAGGGCGTGCGTGTGTCTCGCGAAGGACCGTACTTGGACGGCGGCCACACATGGCGACTCGAGTGGGCGATCGACGACTACGTGCGGTTCCAGGACCTCAAGGTCACCGTCAACACGACGCTGGTCACGCAACTCATTGAGCCGTTCCCTGTGGCGTCGGAGCGCGACTTGACAGGCATGCCACGCTGCAATGCGATTCCAAAGGCACGTTTCGAGCCCGACACAAGTGATCCGTTTGGGCTGCGCGGCGCCTGTGTGTACGACATAGTGAACGTGACGATCCAGGAACGCTTCCTGTGTAACTACACGGTGGAGAACCCGTGGATCGTGTTCCAGCCGCGTGATTGGTGTATGCCTCAGCGCGTGGAGCTCGCGCCTGTGGACGATTTCATTGACGAGATCACGATCAAGAATGGCAACATCACGTACTCGAACGTCACGCACACAGTGTTCAGCGACGACTTGATCTACAGCGCGCTGCCGTTGAAGCAGATCCAAGTCGCTGTGGAAAACGACGACGTGGCGCGCGTGATCGTGTCCGAGTCGCAGTTGGCCGTGAGTGAAGACGGCGCCGTCGTCGCCTACTACGAGCTACAGCTCACGACGGAGCCGCTGTACGACGTGAAGATCGTCGTGCTGCCGTGGCTCGACAGTGCCAACACGAAGTGCTACCGCTTCGGACTCTGTAACGTCACGCTGCCCGTCGACACATTCATCTTCACGCCTCGCAACTGGAACGTGCGTCAAAGAGTCGTCGTTCGTGCAACGGATGACAAATTGGACGAGTACGACTTCCACGGCACAGGCATTTCCCACGTCTCGTACAGCGACGATCTCAAGTATCACCAGCACACAGACATCCCAAAGATCCAAGTCACGGTCGCCGATAACGACAACTCGGCCTTCTACGTGAGCAGACCGTCGGTGAATGTGACGGAGGGCGGACGCAACGACACGTACGAGCTCGTGCTGGGCTCGGAGCCGTTTGCAAAGGTCACGGTGACGATCCAGAATGTCGGTGTGAAGGGCGACTTTGCGACGACAGACCCACAGACCATCGTGTTCACGTGGCTGAACTGGAATATCCCACAGACAATAAATGTCATAGCTGTGGACGACGACACCGAAGACCCCTTGGATTCGTCCAGCGTCATGGTCCATACGATCCGCACGAACGACCTTATCTACGCTGGGCTCAAGAACCTCGACAGCGTCAAGGTGTGGATCCAGGATAATGACAAGTCGGGTATTGCGCTCTCAACTCTGGCGATGAACGTATCAGAGCGGGCGGAATCCTACAACTACAGTGTGCGGCTCACCTCCGAGCCGTGGTTTCCAGTCGTCGTCACCTCGAATGGCTCTCATGGCTGCTACCTGCGTGTCGCCACGCAAGCCAGAGTCTGCAATGTGAGTATCACCACAGCGCCGTTGTATTTCGGAGCCGGCAACTGGAGTACGCCGCAGCTCGTCGAGTTCCTGGCGTTTGACGACTCACTGGAGGAGACGCCCATCCACAACGCGAGAATCACGCACTCTTCTACAAGTAAGGATCCGCTGTACGTCGCCGCAAGATACCCGGCGCAGCGACTCGCGCTTGCTATCACAGACAACGACAAGTCGTTCGTCACCATCTCACTCGCAATCAACGGAACGTCGCGCACCCGGCTCCACGTGGCGGAGGGCGGCTTCACAGACTCGTACTCGGTCGTGCTGACGTCAGAACCGTACGAAGACGTCCTTGTGACTGTGCGGCCAGTGGTGGAGCGTATTGTGAGTGTGGGCACGGCGTTTCCTGCTACCGACGCGACTCAAGTGAGTGCTTCTGTAGGCTCAGCATTGTCTACGATCCCCAGCGGCTCGTTCACGATCGTGTTCACGCCGCTTGACTGGTTCAAACCACGCGTGGTCGTAGTCGCTGGTGTTGACGACCAGATCCCAGAAGACCCAACACAGTTCTCGAGCATCGTCCATGCTGTGGTTAGTGCAGACGCCAAGTACAATATCTCCAACGCGTCGCTGGGGATCGTCGACGTCGCTGTGATCATCAGCGACCGTGAGACGATTCCGCCGCCGCTGCCTGTGTCGTCCGTGTTCGATGGCTCTGGCACTCGACTGCTGATCACGTTCGACTCGGCCGTCTACCACGCGTCGACAATGCTCATCCGTGCGTCGTCGACCGGCTCAGCCTACGCGCCACGGTATCCGTCATTCAACTGCTCGCTGGTGTTCTCTTCGTCGTTGGTCTCACTTGGCACCGGCACGTCGTGCGCGTGGCGATCTGATCTCATGCAGCTCATCGTGACGCTGGGTACCAACGCATCGATCCTTCCCAACGACGTGCTTCTGTTCTACGATTGCACGTCGTTTGTCAACCAGATCTGCCAGTCAACCAGCGTGTTAAGAGCGCGCCACACGAGTCGTGGGTACTCGCAGGCGACCGTCACCATGCGTATGGATCCAACGAACACCGTGAAACCAAAGATCGTGCTCAGTGCACCGGAGCAAGTCGGCACTTGTGGCTCGTGGCAGTTGGACGCATCGCTTTCGCCTGGATCGGCCGGTCGAGCATGGAAAGAGCAAACGTGGTTTGCTCTCCCACGAGCTGCAGTCCCGAGTTCGGGGACTGTGACGGCGGAGACGTGGCTGGCGACGAGTGCAACGCTGTACCCAGTGCTGGCACCGATCTGCCTCAAGTATCGTAGCGCCGAATGGCTCATTGAGCTCAACAAGACCGAGCTACCGAGTTCCGTCTCGGTGTTTGTGTCGACGCTTGCACAACTCCGGTCGTCGTGCTACTTACGAGCACTGGCGGTCAACGGCACGAATGCACGCACGCCGCAGATCCCAGTCAATAGCTCACGCCTGCAGTTTGATACGACGTACGTCGTCGGCTTGTCGCTGACCAACGCTTTCTCACAGCAAACGGTAGTGACTCAGACCGTCTACGTGGGGAAACTGCCCAGTCCTATCGTGTTTGCAGTCGGTGCGAACTCGCTGCAGGTCACGCGAGGCGAGTCCACGCAGCCAGTCTCGCTCCAAGCTGACGCGACGCTCAGCTGTCCACTGCTGGTTGGTTCCGTGTTGTCGTTCAAATGGTACGCGACTGTCAGCGACAGTAGCAGCAGTAGCAGCGTCCAGACGGCAGTCGACCTGAATGCTACCAACACTGCAAGAGATCCCCGCCTTTTCCGCGTGCCACGGTCTCAGTTACTGGTCGGTAAGACGTATCGCTTCCGTGTGGACGCATCTGTGCCCAACGCGTCGATTAGCAGCGCGTTCTTCACAGTCGCCGTGGCCACGAGTCCGCTCGTCGCCAGCTTACACGGAGGCAGTCGTGGCGTCGGCGAGAAAGACCCGCTCGTGCTCAATGGCTCGCTGTCGGTGGATCCTGACGACTCGACGCAACCGTTTGAGTACTCGTGGCGCTGTGAAGACTGGACGAACGAGACGCTCGCGACCTCGTTGGCTGCCAACGCGTCTTTTGTACCGTGCTTGAATGCGTCGTCGTTGGCGTTTAACCCGATCGCATTGCCACTGTCGTCGCCCAGACCAACGCTCACAATAGATCCGTTCACGCTGCTGCCGTTGCGGACATTCCGTTTCTACCTGACGGTCTCCAAGACGACTACCACAACAACAACGACAACCTCTCGCAATGCCACCACGCAAACAACTGTGTGGACGCTGGCAGGAAGTGTTCCGGACATTTCGATCCAAGCCTCTGCGATGAAACTCAACCCGACGAGTCGCCTGACGCTGGAAGGCGTGGTCAAGTCCACGTACCCGTACGTTGCGCGGTGGGTTGAAGACGAAGGC
Source organism: Pythium dissotocum (assembly GCA_023336355.1). Classification (NCBI taxonomy): domain Eukaryota; phylum Oomycota; class Peronosporomycetes; order Pythiales; family Pythiaceae; genus Pythium; species Pythium dissotocum. The sequence goes on along the minus strand of JAADWY010000105.1, from coordinate 32,062 downwards.
GATCTCCATCTTCCAGACCAGACCAGCAATATCACGACCCACGACGCGTTCACGATGGAGCTAACGAGCCCAAGCAACGCCATTCGTCGGAACAAACTCACGCCTGGGCAGCGCTACGTGCTTCGGCTGCTGGCGCTGGACATCAACGGCAACCAGGGCTTAAGTCTCGTGACGTTTCAAGTCAATGCGCCTCCATCGCCAGGCCAATTCGTCGTTTCCCCACGTGAAGGTGACGCAATGAAAGACGAGTTCCTGTTGGACTGCGCACAGTGGACGGACGACGCAGAGGACTTGCCACTGCGTTACTCGTTCGGCGTGCTGCCATCGCTGGTCTTCGAGTCCTTGGAGCTCAATTTAACACTAATTCGTCAGCGTATGCTGCCAGTCGTGACTGAGCAGCTCTCGCCGTCAGCTCGAGTGACGATGCTTCCACCGGAAGGAGGCGTGGACAGTGCCAGCGTGACCATTGTGGCGTTCGTGACTGATGCTATGGGCAGCGTCGCGATGGCGTACGACTCCATTACTGTCCGCATGCCTGCCACTGCCAAAACCCAGCCAATCGCCTTCGTATCCAGTCTCCTGAACGGCTCCGACAGCGCATTGATGGCCTCAAGCGACTCGGCCACCAAGTCCAAGTACTTGTTGTCGGCTGCGATGGTGATGCAAAGCGCGATGGCAGGAGACGCGGGCCCTCGTACGGCATGTCCAGGCGATGGTTCTGAGTCAGGCGTGTGTTCTGGCAACGGGCAGTGCGATCTCGCGACGTGCACCTGTGCTTGTGAGAGTGACTTCATGGGAACAGCGTGTGAGTTTCAGGTCTCTGATGTCCGTGCAACCAACGATATGATCCTCACGTCGCTGGCCAGCAGCGCCGTTCAAGTCGTGGAGCCGTCGTCATCAGGGCTCTCGCAGCAGGCTCGTGTCGTCGACACCGTGCTTGGGTCTTCCTCCGCTGCGTTTAATGGTGATGGACTGGGTCAAGTCACGGCCTTGAGTAGCAGCATCGCAGAGAACGCGTTTGCGCTTGACGACACGTCCAGTTTCGTGGACACGACTGGCGCAACGCTGCTGAGTGCTTTGTCCACAGTGCTTTCTGTACGTGCGACGACGGACGACGACACCAATGATGAGACCCCGGCGCCGGCACGTCGCCTGACAGCCTCGAGCTCGTCCGGCACTGGTACGAGCTGCTCGCAAGAAAGTGTACAGGCTCAGAGAAGCTTCCAGCAGCTTCTGGGCGCGTTGCAATCCGTTGCAACACTTGCCAGTCAAGATCTGCTACCTGGAGAGGCCTCTGCACGCATATCGTCCGGTCAGATCGCAGCCATCGCTGGCGCTGGCAGTCGCCTTGCGGACTCAACATCGTCCTTTGCCATCAATCTCACAAGCATAGCCGTCACCTGTCTTAGCCATGGCGTGGGCAGCTCCAACCTGTTCCTGAACGCGTTCCAGTTGGCTGCTGCTAGCCACCACCCAGCATGCTCGCTTACTGATACCAAGACCATTTCCAAGTCGACGGTCGTGACTGTGCACAGTCGAGCGGCGTTGGCTGCAGCACTCAGTGGCAAGAGCAAAGGAGTTGTGTCGACACTGTCGCTGGCGAGTGACAGTCCGTGTGTGGTCCAAGCCGCCAAGGCTGCAGCGTCCTCGTCGACCACGTCACAACGACTCAGTTCTGGTACGAACGACACGCTCTGGCAGCCGCTGGTCGCACTATCGATCCCCCACGCAAGAGAGCTCTCGGCGATCGAGCAGCGCAATTTCTCGACGGTCTGTCGCGCGTGGAACGCGAAGAACAGTTCGTGGGATCGCGACGTGTGTTACAAGGATGACACCCAGAGCACGCCTCGTGTGACCGTGTGCTTCTGCAGTGAGCTGGGCGCGGCCTCTGATGCACTCGAAGTCTTGGTGACGCTGGAGGAGCGACTCGACTTCTACGCGTTAAATCATGAGCTATTCCGCGACGACTCGCCGTCTATCGTTGGCTCTGTGTCCATGGCACTGCTGGTGGCTCTATTTGCCCTCGGTAGTCGAGTCGCGAAACGCAAAGACCAAGCCGACGACAAGAGAGAGAAGGAAAAGACCATCAAGAACCTCAACCGGTCCAAGTGGGCGGAGCTTCGCGAGCGCACACTGGCAGAAGGAGACGCCGCAGTGGTAATTGATGACTTTGCTGCCTACATGGCGAACCGAGAGAAGCAACTACTACAAGAGAAGCAGCCACAAGCCGAAGCCAGTGGCGTCGCACTTACTGCCGCCACATCTGACTTCCAACTCGTCGTAGTGTCCCAGCTTCTTGAAGCAGCGAGTGACGGCAGCGTTGCGATCCCAAATGAAACGCGCGTGCTCTTTGGCTCGAGCGATCGTCTCCAGGCCCAGTACAGCATCGTCACGAGTTGCTTGCGTAGCTCAAACGTGCTGCTGTTTATATTGGGCGTGGTAGCAGCATTCATCGGCCTCGATTTCTTCGCCGTTCTCGGCAACAGCACGTCGTCCGAGCTCGTGCTGTTCCTCTATGGGAAACCCATCGGCCTCGTGCTTCTGGCTTTCGGTGGGACGCTCGCTGTGCTCGGTCTGTGGGGTTTTATCTTGTGTCGTAGCTCCACGGAGTCGTCCGCACATCTTGCCGGCTCTTCTTACGTGCTGGTCCTCCAACTCTGTCTGCTGGGACAGCTTTTCTTCGTGTTCCTCGCGTTCCGCTACCTCAACGACCTACAAGAGCTGCCTCTGCCTGCAGTCGAGACCCTGCAGTCAGTATGGAACGCGCTGTCGTCTCAGCTTCAAGACGAAATCCAGAACGCGTACGGCTGCTGCGGCTTCCAGTCAGTTGCAGACGCGGCTACAAGCACACAGGGCTGCCCGGAAGAGGCACTAGACGCCTCACCTCCTCGCACTTGTCTCCGCGTCGTGCAGAGCAATGCTCGTGGGCTGTTTGAGACGTCGTTTGTGTACCTGCAAGCCGTGTTCCTAGTGCAATTAGCTGCATGGCTGCTCATCCAGACGCTGCGGACGTGGCGTCGCCTGCGTCTGAATCAACTCGCCGGCGAATCGGCAAACTCACGCGACGGCGAGACAACAGCGGACCGATTCGTGCTCGCATCGGTCGTGGACGTCGCTCTTCACTGCACATTGCCGTCGATCCTCCAGCTTCTGGTGTGCTTCACTGTGCTGGTTTTATTCAACGGCGTCGACTTGATCGCGCAGCTCCACGTCCTCAGCAACGCGCTGCTGTCGGGGCTCTTGGGTGTGGAAATCGGCGTCGTCGTCGTCGTCGCGGCGGTGGTTTACGCTCTCGTACTGGCTCAAGGTCTCCACGGACTGCGCACTCGAGACGCGAGACGCCTTCAGTCATTTGCAGCGCTCACGACGGCGTGTCTGCTGCTCACAGTCGCGCTCTTCGTGTTCGTCGATGGTCTCCACGACCACTGGCTGCTGGATCCAGCGATCGTTGACTTTGTCCACACCAAGTACGTGCAGCTCTCGAGAGAAACACTCGTGGCGGTCGAGACATCGCTCGAATGCTGCGGTTTTGACTCGCACAGTGAGGGCGCCTGCGTACCTGACGTTGCTCTACCAACGTGTCGAGCCTTGGTTTTGGGTGTGCTCCATCGTGAGCTGAGTCTGCTCAGTCACCGCGTACTGGGCTTCGTCTTCATGCAAGGCATCGTGACTCTACTAGCGATCGTAATTGGCGTTCGCATGAAGCGCTTCGCTCTGACGCGTCTGCGTATCCAGCCTCTAGAGACAGCGGGCACGCCGGAGCCGCCTGTCGTGCTCATATCATTTGCCCACGCACTTGTCCACTACAGCAGCTTCTGCATCATCGTGCTCCTCAGCGCAGTGGCGTTCGTCTTCGGTCTCGTGGTGATTGGCGCTGGCTTGGACGCTATGTACCAGCTCAACGTGCTCCACATCTCGTCGCTGCTGCGAGTATTCGACCGCCACGTCGCCGTGTATTTGCTGTCTGCAGGCAGCGCCATCTCGCTGTTTGGACTCCTCGGCCACAGCCTCGTGTGGAGTAGTTCCCAGCGCACGCGTCGGCGCCTGGCAATCGCGTTTGTGTCTGTCAGCATGGCGATCTTCGTAGCGGCGTTTGGCCTCAGTGGCTTCGCACACCGCTTCGCCCACTTTTCGCTGACAGACGAAGCCGTCGACGAGCGACTGGAGACGTTCTGGGTCGCGACGTCACCCACGACGACGCGTGTGTTCCTGCAGAACTTGCTCTCGTGCTGTGGATTCCACAAGGTCGAACGCGCGAACGGCTCCGTCGTGTTCACAGACGCAGGAGAAAGAGCGGCGTGGCGACTCAGCAGTGACACACTCGAAGCAGACGCGTACACGACCATCGCTCCAACGACGAGCCAGCGACGACGACTCAGCGTGAAGCTCACACAGAGCCGCCGTCTCTCGCAAGTCGCGTGTCCTGAGACAGCGTCTGAGCCCTGCGCATCACGACTCAAGAGCTACGTGCGTCGTGTGGCCTCTCGCACGTTCCAGATCTCAGTGGCTTTGCTCGCCTGCGTAGCTGCGGTTGTCGTCGCTGTTGGTGGACTTTTGTGGCAGCCTGAGGCTTCGAATGGTGGCCCAGACAAGGCGTCTTGGCTCGTGGTACTGGCGCGTACGGCCCTCGCGCTGCTCTGTACAGCGTCGCTCTTCACGTCGCTCGCTTCGTTCTTCGTGGGACTAGACATCGTGACCCACTGGTCGCTCTTCAGCTCGTCGATGCTGCAGCTCGTATTTCCTCGCTCCATCGGTGTCGCGTTCTTCCTGTTGGCTGCGTATCTCGCCTTCGTGAACGCGTACGCCGTGCTTGGACTAGCACAGCACACTGTCCACCGCGTCTTCATGCAGTCCCTCGGGCGCGTCTTCCTATTCCTCTGCGGGTGGCTCTGCGTGGGTCTCACTGGCTACGCCTCTCACTACGGCGGTAGTGAGGTCACTTGGCAGAGCCATCAACACAGCTTCCTGGACCGCCAGTGGAGCGAGCTCTCACCGTCAACTCAGCACCGCATCTCACTCGAGAACCAATGCTGCGGCTTCAACGACCCCGTGGTCGTCAAGGGCAAAGGGATCGTCTTCGACCGGCCGGCGCTGGGCTACGCGTGCTCCCTCGCTGCTGCACGGGGCTGTCGCCACCCACTGGAGGCACAAATCGGCGGTTCGTTCGCGTGGCTGTTCCAGTACTCACTCACGCTCACGCTGCTGGAGATGCTCGCGTTGGCGTGCAGCGTGCTCGTCCTCAGACACCTCAAGCGCGTGAAGCCCCACGACTGGTTCGTGATCGAGAGCCGCATCCGCTTCGCCATGGGCAAGTACAAGAGCGAAGTCCGCAAAGCCCACGTGCTCGTGTCGCTCTCGTCCCAGTTCGACCGCAAATACACGCGCGTCCAGCGGCTCACGAGTGTTTTGTGTGGCGTTTTAACGTCGCTGGCAGCGTACACGGCGTGGTTCGCGCACCAAGGCTGCCACCGCCACGCGCTCAAGACCTGTCGACAGCCCGACGCCTGGGCGTTCCTAGGCATGGGGCTGCTGTACGGCGGACTGCTGGGCTTCGCTTCACAACTGGCGGCTCGTGCGCTCTTCGAAGCCGTGCGCAACCGCAGTGAAGAAGAGACCGCGGAAGTCGCCGTGGCGCGTCAGCGGAAGGAGAAGGCGCTGCTCTTCCGAGGGTTTTTCAGCCGCAAGGACAAGCAGTTCTCGGACATCTCGCAGACATCCCCAGTCAAGAACTCGGCCACGTCGCAGCTGGTGGCGCCGGCGCACGCGACGACCGAGGAGCGGTGGTACGCGTGGCTCGCACGCTTCACGCACACGCTGTTTTGTGTGATGGGCGTGTTGTTGTTCCTCTTCGGCTTGGGACTCGCGACGTTCATGGCTCTTGTGCTGCTGGGGTTCAAGAACGCGATGTACGGCGTGGTGTTCGACCAGGGACCGAAGGAGACGCTGGTGTTTGGTGTCGCGATCTCGGCCACTGCGCTGTTCGCGTGGCTGGCCATCGACATCAAGAACAAGCGCAACGCCACCGCCAGTGGACGCAGTGTGTTCGTGTTCATCGCCGTCGCGATCGCAGCGCTGCTGCTACTTGGAGGGCTTTGTATGGGGATTTTCATGACCAGCCAGACGCTGGACGAAGATTCGACCAACTGGACGATCCGCAATACGGCCTTCAGCGTGCCCCAGAGACTCGAGACGGCGTGGAAGGCAGACGCGACAGGCTTCGCACGCCATCGCATCCAGCAGGAGCTGCAGTGCTGCGGCTTCCGCAGCTCCCAGGACAAAGCCTTCCGCCCGTGTCCTCAGGGCACGACCGTTCAAGTCGACTACCAGGCCGTGCGGGTCGACGGTCGTGTCATAGCGTCTACGAAAGATGAGCTCGTGGAGCTCGCTGGCTGCTACACGCAGATGCTGGCGCAGTTCCACTCTGTGCTGGGCCAAGTCGCGTACGCGGCTGCCGCTGTGGGCGTCGCACTGCTGCTGCTGGCGGCCAGCGCTTTGTTCCTGGCTCGCGACGTGTCCATTTCCAAGGACTCGAAGCTCCAGCTGCGCGTCACGAAGACGTCGTCGTCGAACGAAGTGCGCCAGACATTTGAGAAGGTCGTTGGGCTCAAGATCGCGGCGCCTGCGCGTGGCAAAATCCTGTCGAAAATGCTGTCGACAAGTCTCGAGAACGTGGCTCCGCACGTTGTGAGTGAGCTGGCCGCCGAGTCGCTGGCGTTGTCGTCTGCTGTACCCCCTCCAGGACAGCAGCCATCTACTGTGACTCTACCAAGTGGGCAGGTCGTGTCATCATCACTCGCTACGAACCGCTGGGACGCCGTGGCTTCTGCGGCGGCCGCCGCTCAGCGCAACGTGCCGTACCCTGCGTGGGTCACGCGCGTCGTGTTTGCTGTGTGTGGCCTCTGGCTCGCTGCGATTAGCTACGTGATCATCGTCAACTCGCTTCAGCTGGGCGTGGAGACTGCGTGGCGCTGCATCGCCGCGTGGGCTGTCGGCGTGGCCTTCCACCTGGGATTTGTCGAGCCGCTGGTCGTGTTCGTACGACTGCTTTGGTCCACGCTGGGCCAGTGGTGGGACACGACGATGCTCGCGCGCATGACCCGCTACGGCCGCAACGCATTGCGTGTACGTCCCAGCGCCGATGTCCAGGCCGCTCGTTACTACGCATCGCTCAGTCTCTATGAGCGCATCCGCTTCAACGCAGCTGTTCGTATCCAGCGACGTCTTCTCACGCGGCTCGAGAGACGGCGATTCCTCAAGAAAGTACGCGACCATCGTGAGGAAGCTCATCGCGCACTCGTGGCTCGACGTCGTCTCACCCTTAAACAGGCGATCGACGGCTTCTCGGCCGAAGAGATCGAGGCGTTCCGCTTGCTCTTCCAGGACGCCGACACGGCTCGACTTGAACTCGTGTCCTACAAGGTCATCTCCCAGTCGATCTACCAGCTCGGCGTGCGCGTTGAGCCAGCGCTCGTGCGGCAGTTCCTCATGGAATTGGACCCAGCGTACGCCGACCTCGTCGACTTCGAGCACTTTCTGTACGGCATGCACCGCGTGCGCGTCCACCACCAAGAGGAACAGGCGGTCGTGGAAGTCGTCAAGGCACAGGCTGCCGACGAACGCGAAGCCGCAGCTATCGCCAAGGAGGAGTTCGTGAGCTCTTCGTCCCGGTTCGGTCCAAACGCCGACCCACAGTCGCGCGTCTTCGTCAAGCGACAAAACCTGCTGCGTGAGCTGCGCGAGAAGCGCGAGTCGCTATCGTACCGACTCATGAGCAAGGTCAACAAGCTGCCGCCGATTCTGCAGCGTGGAAAGTCGGCTCGCGCGGCCACACCTGCAGAGGAACTGCGACGTGGTGCAAGTGCCGCGTCAGATCTGGAGACTGAGGGCCTCTTGGAGGATGCAGACACTGTGGACTACGCGCCGCCGACGGGCTCGTACGTGTTGCTCCAGAACCGCAAGTTGTCGCCGAAGAAGCGCGCGCTGGAGATGATGCTGAAGAAAAAGAGTCGCGACGAAAAAGACAAGGTGAAAGAAAAGGCTACAGACGCGGGGAGCAGCGGCATGAGGAAGATCGTGTCCAACTTACGGATGCCTGGGTCGCCACACGCTCGCAGTCAGAAGCCGCCGGTGGCGGAATTGCTCAAGCCACCGACTGCTGACGTCGCGTTCCCGACGATCGACGAAGGCGACGAAGCCGAGCCACCATCGCCTCAGAAGTCTGCGGTGGAAGCAGACAAGCAGGTGGAAGAAGCAGAGGATGTGGCCGTCGCTGTGGCTGCTGCGCCAATGGTGGAGGAGGCCAAGCCGTTCGGCACGTTCATGCTCTTGGCGAAGCAAGCCACGACCACAGGCAAGAGCAAAGTGATGGAGAAGATCCTACAGAAGCAAACAGAGCAGAAGGCTCAGAAGACTGCAGAGGCCGCCAAGGCAAAGGCAAAGGCAAAAGAAGACGGAGACGACAGTGACGACGATGTCGAGGCCGCAGCTGAAAGCCAAGTGCGCGAGCCGACGGAGACTGCGGCTGAATCGCGTCCCACGACGGCAGAGAAGCGCGAGAAGGCCAATAGCATCGCCAAGAGCAGTCTGGAGAAGGCGCTGAAGAAGAAGGTCTCGGCTACGACACGCACGGCCGCCTCATCACCCAAGAAACGCTGAGGTCCAGGCCACAAGTTGCCGTTCATCCATATCTACACATAATGATCATATCTAACATCCATATATAATGATATACTTCCTTATACAACATATCGTACTTAACAACAGCACTAACTGTACTCTGTGGCGCGTGTCTCGGCCGTCACTCCACTTGGCCTTGCTGCTCCAAGAGCTCCATTGCCCATCAAGCACCGAGTTCTGTGCCTGCCTGTGTGTGTGTGTGTGTAGACTCCACTGTAGCTGCTCGCCATGACCAGCTCCTCCACTGTTAGTGAGCGTCAGCCAGCGCCTGACGCGCCACGTCGCGCGTGCATCCCGCTGTCGCACAAGCGCGTGCCGACCGAGATGCGGTCTCCCGCCGACCACGACGCGCTGCTGTACGCGGCGCTCGTGGCCACCGACGTGGACATCGCTGCGCTGCGTGCGCATCTGACGGCGCTGCCCGAAGAGCAGTGGCAGGAGGCCTACAACAAGACCCACAACGTGTACTTCCAGCGGCCGTTCCACGACAAGCTGGGCGTGAACAACATCATGTGTCTCTTCTCCGACACGCAGCTCGAGAACGTGTACGAGCTGCCGCTGTACGCCAGCTACCAGCGCTTCCTCGAGCCCATCTTCGAGCGCATGGGCGTGCACCCGTCGCAGGTCGTGCGCTGTCTCTTCGCGCGCATGCCCGGCGAGACGCTGATCCCCGCGCACCACGACAACGGGCCGTGGGTCAGCCGCACGCACCGCATCCACGTGCCGATCGTGACGTTCGCCGACGTCGAGTTCAAGAGCGGAGGTCTGGAGCACACGATGACGCGCTACGCGTTCAACGAAGGCACGATCGTGGAGCTAAACAACGCCGCCAAGCACAGCGTGTGGAACCCGAGCTCGCGCCAGCGCATCCACCTCATCTTCGACTACGTGGAGGACGCGCAGCGCGTGCGGCTCACGCGCCACGTGCTCACGGCCGGCCAGGTGTGTCGCCAAGTGCGCGGCCGCGTGGAGATGCTGGTGAGTGCGGTGGACAAGAAGGCGCAGGAAGAGGCCAAGCGCCAAGCCAGTAAGCTCCACAATGACGTGGAGGCGCTGGTGAAGAAGCAGGTCAGCGACGCCGCCGCAGCTTCGATCGCGACGGCGTGTCGCCACTATTTTATTGAGCAGATCACGGCCAAGGCCTTCGTGAAAGAGGTGCGGCGTGCGCTCCACGGTCAAAGCGACGCCTTCGCCGACAGCGTGTGGACGAAGCTCGTCGAGATGTTCGGTCTCGTGGACGCGCTGGCTAAGCGAGAGCTCCAGGAGGCGCGTCGTCTGGACGTGTACGCGCCCAACTGGGTGATCATCGGCGCTCAAAAGTGCGGCACGACGTCGCTGTATGAATACCTGAGCCAGCACCCGCAGCTCCTCAAGGGCAAACGCCGCGAGCCGCACTTCTTCGACTGGCAGTGGGACGCCGCGCTCAAGTTCCAGCTTCCAGACGCCGACGAGGCCACGTATAAGTCGATTTTGAAGGATTTTGCGGCCGCACGCAGTGGCGGGGACGGCAGTCGCGAGCGAGAGCAACCGAACGCCAGTGAGAAGCTGGAGGAGCTCCATGGGAACAGCCTTGATGAAATGCGGTGCGTTACTGCCGATGCTGCTGCTGACTGAAGTGCCTGCGTTGACACTGACAGCTCGTGTGTTTGTGTGAATGGTGTGCAGAGCCAAGTACTTGGCGTCGCTGCAGTGTGAGGACGTGGAGCGCGTGCTGCACCCGCCGATGCAGATCGGCGAGTCCACGCCCAGCTACCTGCTCTACGGAGAGCGCGTCGCGCGGCGAATGCACCAGGTACGCTCTTCTTCTCACTCTTTCCCTTTGTTCGTCGCTCATCTGACTCTGGTTTTGTGTAGCTGTACCCGCACATGAAGCTCGTCGTGATGCTGCGGGACCCCGTGAAGCGCGCGTTCTCGCACTACCAGATGACGGCGGACCCGCATGGCACGCCGCAGCAGCTCAAGATGCGCGAGCCCGTGCGCGGCAAGTCCTTCGAGCAGGTCGTTGACGAGGACCTCGCGCTGCTCACACAGAGCTCTGTGGAGCCCACGCCGCTCGACAGCGTGGACAGCGACGTGGCCGACGCCTTCCAGAAGTACGCTGACTCACTCTCGCAGCAGCACGGCGCGCACTCGTTCGTGGGTCGTGGCTTGTACGCGCTGCAGCTGGCGCTGTGGCTGCGTGTCTTCCCGCGCGAGCAGCTCCTCGTGGTGGATCTGGACGACATGAAGACGTCTGAAGGCACGCGCCGCATTGCGCACCAGGCGTTCGACTTTCTGGACGTGGAGCCGCACGACGTGGAGGACACGGAGCGCAAGAACACGCGCAGCTACGGCGCCATCGACGCCGCCACGGCCCAGAAGCTGCGCGCGTTCTACGCGCCGTTCAATGAGCAGCTCTTCGAACTCATCGGCCGTCGGTTCGACTGGTGAAATGGGTACACTGACTGGGGTGGAGCGGACGGTGGTGGTGGACGGTAATATAACCGTCATTTTTGTATGGAAACAAAAATAATACGGTCTTAAGAGGGAGTCATCCTCAGATCGGGTTTAGCAGGAGCCACAAAATCGTACTTAACGCGAAACGACAGAGCTCCCCATTCCCAACGAGCCAAAAACGAAAATGATCGAAGAGGAGGAGTGGTCAAAGGAGCAGGAGGCGAACCGCAAGCCCGGCCAGAAGCACCCGACGCCGTCGCCCGTACGTTCATGAGATAGCGCTGCGTCTTGGTTGTCCATCGCACTCATGTTGGGCTGCGCTTTGTGTCTGTAGGGCTTCGCGGACCGCGTTTTCTACGAGAGTCTGCTGCAGCAGCGGCCGCAGAGCCGCATGGCCAAGAAGTGGTGCCTCGAGTACGGCGTGCTCAAGTGGGCGGAGGCCGAGGCGCTGTGCAAGGAGATGGGCATCGCCATCGTACGTCCTCCGTGCTTTGTCCCATCGCTTTCTGACTGCAACTGACTTTGTTGTGATGGTTTGTGTGATAAACAGAATGTGACGCGGCCGTCCAAGTCGCCGACGGCGAGCGGCGCCAAGAAGGTGACGGGCGTCAAGCGCGGCAAGACCAACTTCGACAAGCAGGAGGCGCTGGTGGCCGCCGCTATGGGGCTCACGGACGCCGGCTTCGAGGGCGTCGGGCTCTCCACACTGTAATCTACTTTTCACCATTCATTCATTTCATTTCATATCACCAGTGTTGGTGTCAATCCTGCAGCAGTCCGTAGGTGCGCGCCATGAACTCGAGCACGAGCAGCGAGCCGCGCTTGTCCAGCACCTTGTTGTACTCGGTGCACTGCGCCGAGTGGATGCAGGATGGACAGCCGCTGACGCACGCGCACTCGCTGGCGATGACCCACGCGCGATGGACGATGTCCCGCAGCCGCCGCTGGATCTCCTCCACGATGCCGCTGCCGCCTGCACGTCGCTCGTAGATCGTCACGCGGTTGGGCCGCTCGCGTCGCTCCAGTGGGTTGTAGTGCTCCGTGTTGATGTCGCCGGCGTCGCACAGCACGAACAGCGGTACGACCGCCAGCAGCAAGTGGCCCACGCCGTGCAGCGCGCCGGCCCAGACGAACGCCGCGGCCTCCACCTCGCGCTTGAGCGTGTGCGGCAGCTCGATCCACAGCGCGTGGCCGAAGTGCTGCATGGGTGGCAGCGTGAACTCGTTCATGTGCAGCACGCGCATCGTACGCTTCTCCAGCAGCGTCGTGCCGAACACCGTCGTTGTCACCGACACGTTGCCGTAGCACTCGAAGCCTGGCGCGTGGTCGGTGGTCTTCAAGCCGCCGCCTGCCTCCAGTTTCTGCCGCGTGAACACCTTGACCACGTCCACCGCCGTGTAGTCGCGACAAGTCGTGAAGTACGTGAGCGGCTTGGCGCAGCGCTTGGCAAATACGAGCTTCTGGTCCACGTCCACGCGCGTGATGATGTACTCCTGCGCCTGGTGCAAGTAAACGCCGGTCGGGTACACTTGGAAAAACACCAGCTCGCCGGGCACTTGGTCCAGCACGTGCTGGTCGCCGTCGTCCGTCACGACCGTGTAGTTGATCTCGCTGATGCTTCGCAGACTCACGGTCCGGAAGCTCTTGGGGGCGTTCGAGTGCGAGCGGAAGCCGCCGCCGTCAGCCTCCGTGCGCGCGACGATCTGCTGTCCCTTGGCTTGTTCTTGCAATAGCGTAGCCACCGTCGGCCGGTCCTTGTCGTCCGAGTCGCTGTCGTCGAAGATGAACGAATCCACATACGCGAGTCCGGAACGCGTGTCGAAGAGCGGGTACTCGCTAGCCGCACAGAGCAAATGCGGCGCTATGACCTTCGTGTTGTGCGGGTTGAGACTCACGGCCTCTGGACTCAATTGGAAGAGCTCACTGGCGTGGCGTGCGAAGTACTGGTCTAATGGCGCGTCGAAGCACACGATCACGGCCAGTGACTGCTGCGTGTGCTTGCGGCCAGCGCGTCCGGCCTGCTGCCACAGCGACGAGACACTCGTGGGCAAACCCAAGTGCATCGTGCAGTCTAGCTCGCCGATGTCGATGCCCAGCTCCAGTGCGTTCGTGGCGATCACGCCCAGCAGCTCGCCGTCAAAGAGCCGCCGCTCAATTCGACGTCGGTCTTCCACTGTGTAGCCGCCTCTGTACGTGTGCACGCGCTTGCCGAGGTGCTTGGTCTTGTCCGACTCCTGGAGCACCGAGTGCACCGACATGAGCACGAGCTCCGAGAGCTTGCGGCCTTTGCAGAACAAGATCGTGTGGATCTGGTCTTCCACGAGCCGCGAGAAAATCTTGGCGCTCTGGTAAATGGAACTCGTACTGGTCGACTTGGCTGGCTCCTCGCCGTCTTTCTGCTCCGCGTCACCGCTTGTAGCCGTAGACGGTGCAGTCGGCGTGTCCTTGCTATCACCTATCGCTGCCTTGGCGTCTCGCTTCCTCTTACGCGGTGCCTTTCCAGTCGTCGTTGCTGTCATTGCCACTGGCTTCGTCAGAGGTTCTGTGTGTTTGGTGTCGCTGTGCTTGTCCACCTTAGGGTTCCACACGCAATAGATCTTCTCGCCCGTCGGCGCGCCGTCCTGCGTGATGATCCGCAGCGGCCGCTCATAGAAAAAGTCGAAGTTCGCCGGCCTCTGCTTCATCTCCTCGCCTTCCTCCTCACCAGAGTCTCCTGAACCTTCCTTCATACGCGGCGGAAGCTTGGGCAGCAGCATGCGGAAGTGCGCCTCCGGGTTGCGGATTGTCGCCGAGCAGCAGATCACGCGTGGGTTGGACCCGTAGAGCGCGCAGAGCCGGAAGAGCCGCCGGAAGACGCTGGCCACGTGCGCGCCGAACACGCCCCTGTACATGTGCGCCTCGTCCACCACGAGCAGCTTGAGGTTGGTGAGCACGGAGCGCCACTGCGAGTGCTTGGGCAGCACTGTGAGGTGCATGATGTCCGGGTTCGTGAGGAAAATCTGCGCGTCGCGGATGACCATCGAACGCGCCTTCATGGGCGTGTCGCCGTCCTACAGACCCATCAATCACACGTCAGTCTCAGTTATCCACCCAGGGTCTCCTGTAGACGTACAAAGGTGGCGCAGAGCTGCTCGGGCATCCCGGCGGCGTGCAGCAGGCGGCGTAGCGACTTGAGTTGGTCCTGCGCCAGCGCTTTGGTCGGAAACAGATAGAAGAACGTGGACTGCGGCGCGGACGCGAGCTCCGTGAGCGCCGGCACGTTGAACGCCAGCGATTTGCCGCTGGCGGTGGACGTGGAGATCACGACGTTGTCGCCTCGAAGTGTGGCCGTGATGGCCTCGTGCTGGTGCGAGTAGAGCTGCGTGATGCCCGCCGACTGCAGCGCCTTCACGACGGCCGCCGGCAGCGGCAGTGACGACAGCGGCACGAGCGACGCCGACCGCGCTGGCCGCGTCTCCACGTGGACGATCTGGTCGCGGTACAGATCCAGCCCACGCAGCATTTCGACCCACGGTGACGACGGCACGACTGCAGCTGTAGCTGCGGTTGGCTCTACTGGCTCAGTGTTAGTGTGTGGCTCTGCTTGGGCGTCCATTGAAGGCTCTTGGGTCTGAGGCTGAGGCTGTGGCGGTGGGTTCTTCTGCAGCGCCGCGAGGAAGAGCTTGATGCGCTTCTCGCTGGCACGCGCCGTGACCTGCGGCACAGAAGGAAACGCCAACAGCTGCAGCTGGTCGGGCGTCATCTCCGCGCCGCGGAACACGTCGTCGCGGTGCGTCAGTTGCTTCTGCTGCGTCTTCTGCAGTGTGATCAGCTCTGGCGCGATCGCCGCCATCGCGCGTAGCTCTGCGGCGTCCAGCGCATCGGCGCTGAGCCCGTTGACCATCTGCACGACGTTGCGCACGCTCAGCGTCGCACGGTTGCGCGTGAGGAAGCAGTACGCGGCGTCCAGCAGCCGGAACTTGCGCTCCATTCCCGCCGTGCTTCCCGCCATTTGGGGCAATTTCGATAACTGCAACATACTGATCTACCACGAATTTCTATGTACTTATTTAACAGAATGTACACTACTGTATCTATCTTTCACTTGGCTCGATGCCCAGCGCCTCGAGCTCCTCGGGCGACCGGCGCGACATGCGCTTGACGAACTCGTACGACGAGATGATCAAAACACCCGACGGTCCCATCGCGAGCATGCGCTGCATCATTCACAACGCCATCATAGCCACAGCGTTAGTCATTCCCTTCTACCTCTGGTTGGCCAAACGGCCGAGAGATGTCGCTAATCCAGTACGTACCGCATTGACGCCCGTCATCAGCCCGCGCCAGCCATCGCGCTTGAGAATGTACTTGAGCGTGTCGATGGCACCAAACTGCGTGTACACCTGCGTCTTGGTGCGCACGATGTCCATAGGGTTGGTGAGCACGGCCGTGAGGATGCCTGATGTGCCGCCACTCAGCGCCTGCGCGAAGACCTGCTTCCAGAACGGGTCCACGTTCGTCTTGTCCAGGAGCCCGTAGTACTTGGGCACGAGCAGGCCGTAGGAGCCCCACCAAAGTGCCGAGGACGGCGCGTACGTCGCGATGGACGGCAGGTACCCTCGGTAGAAGCCGCGTAGGCCTTCGGTGCGGTAGACGCTCTTGGTGACGGCCACGAAGCCACGCGCGCGCTCGCGGGTCTTGCGGCGGTCCACGCCCTGGTCGCTGATCATCATGCGCTGCGAGACGATATCCAGCGGCACGACGATGGTCTGCGAGACCAGCGACGCGCACGCGCCGCCCACAAAGTTGGACGCCTTCTCACCAAACTACAAACGCACCAAGTCGGTCATTCCGTCAGTCAGTCAATCCGTTGGCTACACCGTTGGTTATTATAACAGCAGACTCACATCGGTGTTGTCCATGAAGAGCTTGCGCGCGAGCTCGTACATGGAGATGTACACGTTGCCCGTGAGCACGTTGGCCGTGCTGGCGCCGAAGCCCTTGTACAGGCCGCGTGGGCCTTCCAGATGCAGGATCTTGCGGAACGCGTCGAACGTGCCGCTGTAGAGCGGGTTGGCGCGCGACTGCACCTGCAGCCGCGTCTTCACGAGGTTGCTTGGGTACACGGCGGCGCGCACGGCCAGGAACATGGTCGGCCCCAGGACGAAGTACCGCGTCTTGTCCAGCTCATCCCAGTAGATCTGCTCCGGGCCCGTGGCGATGGCGGGCGCCGTGGGCGCAGCAGACGCAGCGGTGGAGGCCGCCATTTTGACGGACAGATGCTAGTCTATCTAGAGTAACGTAACGTCGCTGTTCGCCGAACAGCTCAGTAGGTTACGGGTCGACGTCATCCACAAGGAATCATTTGATTGTGTGGTCCACGCACCTTCACATCACACGTAATCCGTGTCTGATTGGCTGAAACTTGTTAGACGTATATCATTGGCTGATATTATCCAATTAGACCCACCGTGGGATACTATTGTAGCTCTACCGGCGCCGATCCATTTTGTGACCTAAGGGGAAGAAGCGCCAACAACGCAACGCCAGCGGTGGAAATGGGCGTCGGCGACGACGACGCGAGCGCCAACGCGCGGCCCGCGGGCGACGCGCAGCTGCGCGCACAGCTAGAGGAGCTCAGGCACCAGGCGCTGCAGCGCGCAGAGCTGCGCAGCGCCAACGACGGCGCCGCCATCGAGCAGCTCCGCGCGGCGCTGGCCAGCGGCAAGGTCAAGCTCAAGGCCGACATCAAGAAGTCGTCGGCGTTCGTGAAGAAGCTCAAGCTGCTGACGGAGCACAGTGTGGACCCGCTGATCAAGGACGTGACGGAGATCAACCTCACGCGCTACGTGAGCGAGTGCGTGGCGGCGCTGGCCGAGGCGCCGCTCAAGATGGCGGATCTGCCGGCCGCCGTGCGCGTGGCGTCGCTGCTGCACCAGCGCTACGCCGACTTTGGCGAGCTGCTGCTGCAGACGCTCGTGGCGGCGTTCGACGCCGGCTACGGCGCTGAGGACAAGAGCAAGATGGTCAAGCGCCGCATTCTGCTGCGGCTGCTGGCGGATTTGTATCTGGCCGGCGTGTTCACGGACGTGGGCGTCGTGGCGACGATCGTGCAGCGCGTGGCGAGACGCGAAGGAGGCGCCGCCAGCAGCAAGGCCAAGGGCAAGGGCAACATGTCGCTGGCGTCGGCGTCGGCCAACAACGCGCAGCTCGAAGTGCCGCTGCTCGTGAGCTTCGCCAAGTCGGCGGGCGTCGAGTTCCTGGGCGTGCTGCCAAAGAAGTACAAGGAGATGCAGGCGGCGTACGCCAGCGAGTTCGACGAACTGATCGCACCGCAGCAGGCGCTCGTGCCCGAAAGCGTGCAGACGCAGTGTCTCGCGGGCTTCCAGGACGCGTTCGAGCTCACGTGCAAGATCTACTTGGCGCAGCACGCGACGCTGGTTAAGTTGACGAAGCGCAACGACAGAGAGGAGATCAACCGCGGAGAAGTGGCGGAGCAGCACGTGCAGGAGCTGGAGCAGGCCAAGCAACTGTTCGAGAAGCTGCAGACGAGCGTCAACTCGCTGGCCGACGCGCTGGACAAGGACGTGCCGCCGCTGCCGGAGGAGCGCTCGGATGACGAGCTGCTGGGCGGGATCTCGCTGTGGGAGGGCGGAGAGGGCGGCCGATCGGAGCTGCGGGCTGACAGTCCGTTCGACGACGAGGACACGCGATCGTTCTACGAAGATCTGCCTGATCTGATCGACTTGGTGCCGGCAGTCGTGTTGGGGCTCTCGGAAGCCGATCTTGCAGAGCTGAAGAAGAAGAAGGAAGCTGCTCAGAGCGGACAGGAGTCGCCGGAGGACGAAGCGGACGAAGCAGAGGACGACTTGACGCCGGACGCGCCAGAAGCGACGCCAGCGGACGCTGCACCAGGAGCAGAGGATGATGGTGAGACGAAGGTGGACGACGAGGATGACGATGAGGATGAAGATGACGCAGAGGATCCGACCAAAGCCAGCACTGACCCAATTACTGCGTCCGCGACGGCCGCCACCGGCTATCACCACCAGCACGACGCGTTTTTCGCATCGCTGGACGATCTCGTGAACCGTGATCGCTGCGACAAGGCGGCGATCGACTTCTGCTACCGAAACTCCAAGGCCAACCGCAACCGCCTCGTGAAGACGCTGTTTAACGTGCCGCGCACGCACTTGGAGCTGCTCAGCTACTACGGACGACTCGTGGCGACGCTGCAGAGTGTGCTGAAGGACGACATCGGCAAGGAACTCGTGGACTTGCTGGTCAGCGAGTTCAACTACCACATCAAGAAGCGCAACCAGTTCCGTCTCGAGTCCAAGCTCAAGAATATTCGCTTCATCGCAGAGCTCATTAAGTTCCGCGTCTGCCACCCGTCGGTCGCGTTCCGCTGCCTCAAGCGATGCTTCGCCGACTTCCAGGGCCACAATGTGTACGTCGCGACGGCGCTGCTGGAGAACTGCGGCCGCTTCCTGTACTGTTCCAAGCACACACACGCGCGCACAGCCCACTTCTTGGCCGTGATGATGAAGCTCAAGTCTGCCAAGCACTTGGACCCGCAGGCCGAGACACTCGTCGAGAACGCGTTCTATATGTGCAAGCCGCCCGAGCGCGTTGAGCGAGCCGCGAAGCAGTACGATCCTCGCTATCTGTTCGTGTTGAAGCTTTTGTACGAGGACCTAAACGACCACAACGCCGGCAAGATCGTGAAAACGCTACGCAAGTTCCCGTGGCACACGGATCGGAAGTTAGTGGACGACATGGTGAT
Source organism: Pythium dissotocum (assembly GCA_023336355.1). Lineage (NCBI taxonomy): Eukaryota > Oomycota > Peronosporomycetes > Pythiales > Pythiaceae > Pythium > Pythium dissotocum. Next base: position 13,185 of record JAADWY010000105.1, on the reverse strand, counting down.
CAAGGCTGTGCTGAAGGTGACGAAAGGCCGCGTGATGCACATGAAATGGGTGTGTGACGTGGTCAAGGGGCTTTCGCGATATCACGAGGAAGTCGCGATCCTGCTGGTGGACGACGTGCTCGAGGCGATCCGCCGTGGTCTGGAGCTCAACGATTACCGCGACCACCAAGTCAGTCTGGGCTACGTGAAGCTGCTCGGTGAACTGTTCAATGTGGGCCTGGCCAACGTCAGTGTCGTGCTTGACGCGCTGTACCTGATCATCAACCAGTCACATGATCTGTTGACGCTGCCACAGTACGGTGGAGCCAGTAGCTCCGCACAGTCACCTCCAACAGCTTCGGACACTGCTGATTTATCGCCTGCTCAGATTGACGAGTTCAAACGCCGCTGCAAGCTCGTGCCGGACCTGCGCTTTGATCCACGAGTGCCCAGCGAAGTCGACTCATCGACTGACGTTTTCCGAATCCGTTTGGCCTGCGCGTTGATCGAGGCGTGCCAGAGCTCTTCGTCCGTGACTGCAAGCGGCTCCAACAACGCGTCGACGAGAGAATCGGCAGCAAATGCGTTGTCGGCTTCGAGCGCAGACCGCGGCATCTCCAAACCACGACTCCGCCGCTTCATGCACTTTTTCCAGCGCTACATCTTCACCAAGACGGAGATCCCACTGGAGACGGACTTTGTCGTACTCGACCTCTTTGACGCGCTTGCACTGAGTCTCAAGGACCACTTCCGCCGCTTTGATAGTTGGGAGGAAGCCGACGAAGCTGTGGCTGCGCTACTTCGTGAGGATCTCGAGTTGGCCGAGCGGAAGGCGGCTAAGCTCAAGGCTGCGGCTGTGGCTGCGTCGTCGTCTGCTGCGTCAGTGGGTCCGGAGGTCGCTTCTATCGCTGAAGAAGACGAGTTTGGAGAGGAGGACGATGACTCGGAGGACGATGATGACGATGATGATGATGACGAGGAGGAGGAGGAAACGGCCAACGCTGTTGACAACGAGGAGGCCGAAGACGACGACGATGATGACGAAGAGGACGATGATGATGAAGAGGACGAGGAGGAGGAGGAAGAAGACGAAGATGAAGAAGATGAGGAGGAGCAGCTGGTGATCCACGACCGCGTCCAGGCCACGGAGGAAGACGAGGACTTTGAGAAGGCGTTCAAGGCCATGATGCAGGGCAGTGCGGAGTCTCGTAAGCTCGTGGGCCGCGTGAACGTCGACAAGATGGCGATCCCGACCATGATCAAGGCTGCAACTGCCGCGCCTGTGCCTGCGTCTCTGTTGGGAGGAAGTGCGACTGATGGCGAGGCGATGGAGACGAGTGCAGGCGGTGGAGGACCCGAAGGTCCGTTCGGTGGAGGTGTTGTGTTCCGCATGCTGCGTCGTGGCAACAAGGGCAAGGTGGAGGCCCGGCACTTGGTCGTGCCGGACGGTACGTCGCTCGCCCAGCACAGCCAGCGACAGGAGAACGCTGGCAAGAAGGAGCAGTCGGAGCTCAAGCGACTCGTGCTGCAGAATATCGAGCGAGAGGACTTCTTCTCGTCACCGAACGTCGGTCTGGATCTGTCGCCGTCCTTGGCGCCTGCTGTGGCCCCTGCCACGTCGATGGCTGGGTGGCCGCCGCTGATGCCTCGCCCTGCAAATGCACCGGTCGCCTCGCGCGCCAACAGTCAGTACAGGCAGCAGCAAGAGCAGCAGAGACAGAGACAGCTCCAGCAAGAACGCGAGGCGGCGCGAGCCGGCTACGGAGCCAATGCCGAGTGGAACAACGACGAGTTCGGTCTGCGTCGTGGACGAACGTACCGAGGCAACAAGTGATCCAGCGACGGAACATTCGGATGAAAACGAGACACAGAGCCAACTACAGGAAGTCCTGGTGTGACGTCGCGAGGCAGGCCGGATGCGTGTGCTTCGTGCGTTGGTCTCATTTGGCTGGTCATCTTGTGGAGGCCTTGGGCTCTTAGTGGATGGATCCCCGTGATACGACCAGTGGTGCACACAGTAGAGGAGATCACCAAGAGCTACATGCACATGCCTCATGTTTTGACGTGAGCAGCGGATCCACGTCGGATGACGAGTTCAGAGAGAGAGAGAAGCAGCAACGACAACACCAATGCAAGTCGTCCATTCGAATCTCATCCGAGTGTCACTATCAGATCTCATCCCCTTTACAGTGACATATATGTCACTCTTTTGGGGGAGCTCCCCACCACGACAGCATCTGTGCTGCATTTCGAACGCTGAACCCTCCATGGAGGTGTGAGCTGCATACGAAGATGGCGCTGCGGTCCTCCTCGTCCCCTCCGCTGCGGTCCCCCGCGGAGGACGACGACGGCATGGTCTTCCTGCCACATGCGTCGCCCTTCGTCGCCTCGCTCTGCATCTGCCTGTATGCGACGCTGGCATTCGTCGCCTTCACGCGCTCGCTGTTCCTCTCCTCCACGTCCCCCTCCTCCTCCACGTCCTCCTCCTCCACGCCGTCCTCCTCCGCGCTGCTCCGCCGTCGCGCGGACGCCTTGAAGCGCCAGCAGACCTTCCAGCGTCTGCTCGTGGTCTTCGCGTTGCTGCGTGCGCTGTCGCTCGTGCTGGAGGAGCCGCTGGCGCGCGGGCTGCTCAACCGGCTCGCGCTCTGCGTGTTCTTCTCGCTCGTGCTCTTCCAAGTGCTTTTCTGGATCGACATCGCCAACCCCAAGCTCTCCACGCGCTCGCGTCGCATCTGGAACGCGTTTCTGGGCGCCAACGCGCTCTTCTACGCCATCGTCCTGGGGCTTTTCTGGCTCATGGTGCGTGAAAACGCGCTGCTCGAGGCCTCGCCACGCACGCCGCTGGAGCAGATCGAGCGCGCGCGGCTGTGGGATCTGCTTCCCGTGCTTTTCATCGCGATGGGAAGCTTCGCGGCCTCGCTGGGGCTGCTCTACTCTACCTGCACGACGCGCCGACGCGTGGGCCGCGTGCTCCGGCAGCTCACGACCCAGAGTCTCCCCCAGCGACTGAACGACCGCGTCCACAGCAAGCTCCAGCGTGCGCTTCGCGTGACCAATCTCGTCATGGGCGTGTGCTGCGTGCTCTTCCTGATGCGGACGATCCTGTACGTGCAGCGGCCGTTCTCCCACCAGGAATGCGGCGCCATCCGCGACCCGAACGCGTGTCTGCTTCTCGGCTACGGCCTACCTGAGCTGGTGCCGTGCGCACTGTTTCTCATGCTGATGTGGGAAGTGGAGCCGCAACTGGAGCTCCAGGCCGGTCGGCGCAAGTCCAGCATCAATGCCTTGGCTGTGGCGCGTGCCTCGGAGACCACGCCGTTGCTCCCTGTGTTTGGAGAGCGCCATCAGTCGGAGCTGACAGTTGACGTCTCAAGTCTTTATGTGATACCTACTCACGGCACCATGCACCAGGCGACACCTACACGTACGCAGCGCGCGAGTCCGCTGTCATCGGGACTTGGCGGCAGCGCTATCGCAGTCGCAAGACGCAGACTTCGACGTGTGCTGGAAGAGAGTTTCGGAATGCGATCGGAGGACGAGAGCTCTACTCAGAGTGCAGCACACAAGCGTGTGGCTAGTGGAGTCAGTGGCAGAAGTGACTCGCCACCACACTCGCGCTCGAGCAGCGGCCGACGCGACCCGGCGTTCGAAGCGGATGCAGCAACGCGCTTGGACGAGGCCGAGTCAATGGGGGCATCCCCAGTCAGTGTGTTTGTGTGGATGTCGTTTCAGTGCTTCCGCCTGAAGCTCCCGTCGACGACGGAGCCGGCCGTGGTGCTCGTGCTTCACCACGTGGATCCGGTTTCGGGTGAGACCACGACGGAGATCGGCCGCACGGAGGTCGCGTATTCATCGGATCCGAGCTTCCACGTGATGCTGCCGATCGAAATCCACGAGTCGCTCACGCTGCGTGCGTCCGTGTTTGCTGTGACGCAGCCCAAGGCGCTGCATGACCTGAACGCCCAGTGGCTCATCGGCAACACGCTTCTGCCTCTAGTTGACTACATGTCTTGCACTGTGGACGGCTTGACAACCGTTATACCAGGCACTGCCAGTGTCCATGAACTTCGATCCCCTCTGTCGAGAACACACGCGTCGGGTGAGCTCGTCGTGCGGTGTGAGGCGCCTTTGCCGAGCAACGAGAGCGTCGCCGTTGAGACCGAGCGACAGCAGCGTATCACGCGGGCGTTCGTGTACCAGCCGTCAGCCAACACTGCCAGCGCTCTCAGCCCCAAGTCAGCGGCAGCTTCTGCGTGCCGAAGCAAGCTGCTCGTTGAGGAGGAGCTCATCGAGAGCGTGTTCACGTGGGAGATGCCTTACCAGCTTCTTCAGCTCATCCTCTCGGATCTGCTCGTACAACTGGACGTGCTCAAGCGTGCGCTGACTGAGTCAAGCGAGGCCCCGTCATCTCAAGAAGAAGAGAAGGACACCGTCATGACGGGTGGACTTCAGGCAGCTGCAAACCGAGCGAAGACGTCGGCTAGCGTTGGTATGCTGTCGGAGATGATCATGCAGATCCAAGGCGACGCGATGGAGCGCAAGAGCAAGAAGTGGGGCGAAATGCTCGTGGTCAAGACGGAAAAGTACATCGACGAGGTCGAGGCAGCCATCTTGCGTTATGAAAACGCCAACCTCGGAGGGCTGACGTTCAAGCCCAGCACGATGAAGGCGGACTCCGGACTGAGCTTCTTGGCGCTCAATCTTCACCAGCAGCTCATTTCAGTGGGCAACGCTGTCACAGCCTCGACACGAGATGTCGTCGCTGAGACGGACCACCGCTCGGCTCGTCGGTTTGACCCTGAGCACTACGTGAAGCTCATTGATTCGTCGGCCATTGTAGCAGGAAACTCGTCGCCGTCGCTGCGGATCTTGGAAGTAGAACACGGACGAACAACCAGCGGCCACAGTATGTTCGACGACAGCGCCTCAGAGGATGACGACGAGTTGGTGGAGGAGGAAGTGGCGGCTCCACAGTCTCAGGATGAAGAGCCGCGGTCACGAACACCCGAGCCATTTGAAGCCCTGCGTCGGCGAGTGATCTCATTTGACTCGGCCGAGACAATCGTGAACATGCATGTGTTTGGTGGTGCGAAAGGCGTTCCTCTCTCGCGTGAGCAGCGCCAGTTGGCTGAGACCATCGTGGCATTAGGAATCGAGAACGCGCTGGATGCTGAAGGCTCTGAAGAAGCTGAGCACGAGCCTGACGCGTTCTCGCCTGGTTCGGCCTCCGAGACTTTTCCGGTACGAATGTCTGCTACCACGGGTCATGGGAGAAGTCGCAATTCGTTTGATGCGGCTGTGCGTGAGACTTTTGGGTCTCCTCCTACAGCTGCAGATGAACTAGCGTCCGCGCATTGTGAGCCGTTCGCCGACCACGAGATGTACGGTACCACCACCGTCGGTGCGTTCGCAGCCCACGTCTACGGCTTCCGCAAGGGAGGCATCCGCCAACTGCGAGGCGAACTGAAGAAACTGAGCGAACGTATGGCCCGTGAGGCTGAACGCGTTGGCTCGGAGCTCACAGTCGAAGGCTTGGAGCGCGAGTACGTGGAGCTCAAGTGGCACATCGATCGCCGTCTGGAAGTGACGTTCTGCCAGTCCATGAGCGCGCTCGCGACCTGCTTCCAGCAGACGCTGTACGTGCATCTCCACGAGCGAGGCTGCGCGAGCGGCTCCCAGATCCCTCGTGTGCGCGGTCTCCAGTACCTCGAGCAACTCGCTGATATCGGATTCGTGTTCTCGGTCGAGAGTCTGCTGTCGACCTACAGCAAAGAAGCCGGCATGCTGGGTGACATGGAGGCCGCCGTGCGGGAGCTGGAGCGTGTGCGGATCAAACTGCGGCCTGTGCAGTCGCCTCGCGCTGCCCAGTTCCGCGTCTCGGTGACCTCCGGGCCACAGGGTCTCACCATGGAGCTGCCGCTGATCGTCGTGCCTCCAGAGCAGCACAAGGCTCGCACGATGCACCGCGTGCTGGGCCAGGACGCGTCCACAGGCGCCGTGTACGTGTCGCTGGTGACCTCCGAGCAGTGGGCGCGTGCCCGCAAGGTGTTCCGTCGCCCCATCGCAGTGGTGCCCGTGCTCTTCTCGCAGGGCATGAACGAGATGCAGACGGTGGCCAACACAGTGGGCAAGGACGCGCTGCAGAAGGAGATCAACAGCGAGAACCTGGTGGTACTGGAGCGTCACGTAGACGCGTTCGCGGCGTGGTGGCGAGCCAACATGACCATGAAGAGTGTGTCAATTAACAACGACGATGAGGAGGACCAGTCAACTGACGAAGGACCTCTGCGTCGCCTGGGGCTGTTACGGGCTCAGCTTCGAGACCACGTGCAGCGCTCGGGCCGCGGCAAGCACATGGACATCCTCACGCTGTCGTCGGCCATCGCGCGGCTCGTAGGCGGCGGCCGCGTGACGTGCTGCAAGTCGGCCAAGGACCGCACGGCCATGTCGGTGACGCTGGAGGAGGCGTCGCTGTTAGTGAATGCCCACGGCCTGAGGGTTTCCGATAAAGAGCTCTTCACGGCGCTGCTGCGGACCTACGGCGTACGGCGCGAGAACGCGAGGAAGAATATCGGACAAGCCCAGTACTGCTTCAGCGCGTTGCAGAACTACTTGCTCCCGGCCGACTACCAGTGTCCGCCGGGCACCGGTGGCGGCGGCAGGGCGTTATCGTGAAATTTGGGACGTGAAAACTAGGAATTTATCAGAATTGACAAAGTGCATCAAGATTATGAAGATTAGGGAATCCATATTTTTATCAAATTTCATTTTTTGTCAGAATTTTCTACGATTTCGCATGTTTAGCGTCCTACTTATGGTCAAATTATGTACACAATGTGAAGAATTGGGTGGGGGGTCAAGATGTCGTCTAGGCCGCGAGTGCCGTGTGCGAGAGGATGTCTCGCATGGACATGGTCCGTGCGTTGTGGGCATCCGTGGCGTCCTCGCCTGCTCGTGGCGACTCCGTTGGTCGCGTCATCTCGTGCTTGAAGGCCGTGAGGATGGAGGCCTCCATGAGCACGTTGAGCGACGGCATGTGGGAGGACGACGGCGACGACGCGGACGAGATGGACGACGACGGCGAGGACGCGGCGGAGGACGCGGCGGACGGCGGCTGGTGGCGGTACTGGTGCATGTTGTGGACGGCGGCCGCGTGCATGTGGACGCGACGCGGACTCAGCGTGGGCTCGCGGTCCAGGTTGAAGGCCTGGTGCGTGGGCGGCGGCGTGAGCAGCGGCATGCCTTGGTGGTGTTGGTGCTGGTGGATCTGGTGCTGGTTGAAGTTGTGGAGCTGGCTCGGCGTCTGCTGGTTGTGGAGCAGGTTGTGCATGTTGTGGGTCATGTGCTGGTGCTGGTGGTGGTTCTGCTGGTAGTACGGCGCTGGCGACGGCAAGTGGCTCTTGTTCATGGGGGCAACAGCAGCTGAAACCTGCGGCAGCTTGACCTGTAGCAGGCGCTTGGCACTGGCGCCTCGCAGACACGACGTGTTGGGGCTGGTGACGGACGTGGCGGTCTCGGCGCCTTCCCGTTCGAGCTTGCGGCGCAGGTTCTCAATGGCCTCCTGGCGGATGCGTTCGACGTTCTTCTCGCTGCGGAAGCCCAGGTACGGCCAGCGGCGGATGCCCAGCGAGCGGCACACGCGGATGAGCGTGCGCGACGAGATGCCCAGGTCCTCGGCAGCCTTCTTGGCGGTGTAGGTGAAGAAGGCGGCGAGCAGATCGAACGAGATGGTCTTGATGCCGTGGCGAGTGTGCACGCGCACGACGTAGGTGGCGTAGGTGGCTGCGAGGGCGGAGCGAGGCGTGAGAGGCCGCGTCGAGGCGGACGGGCTCATGGCCGTGCGCATGAGCGAGATTGTCTCCATGGAGGAGCAGTGCGAGTTGGTGGGGGAGGCAGCACGCAACATGGTGGAGGAGAGGAAGCTACTGCTGCTTTGTTGCTGTGGGGGAGCGGATGCGGGGGAGCTGGCAAGTTGCGGAATGCGAGAGTGGGAATCAGACGGGTGCAGGCTGCGTGTGTGCGGGGTAAACACACTCGATTGGCGCGGCGGCTTTCGACAGTGGCGGAGAGGAGAACGCGAGCGGAGAGTGCAGCGGAGTGGCGGAGAGGAGAGAGGAGAGAGGAGAGAGGAGTGGAGCGACACGACGACGCCGAGCGGAAAGATGGAAATCCAGTCAAGTGCAGCAAACTAACGCGGTGTGGCCAGTGGGCTTTTGTCTTAGGCGCTGGCGCGTTCGCTGAACTGGACGCGGGTGGCTGACTCTGGCTGGCGGATGTGAAGGAACGGAACGGACGGACGATCGCCAGTGTAGAACCCGAGCGTGCGTCGGCGCTGAACGGCGAACCTGAGCTGCAAGCCAACGAGTGCGAATGATACACGAAGCTGAGTCAGTCGCCAGTCATCGAGCGGGCGCGGTGGAGCGGAGCGGAGGGGAGGGGACAGAGGGGGGAACGAGCGCCGAACGCGGTAGAAGCAAGCGCCGAACGATTGGCGAGTTCGCCGGTCGGTCTTCCGTCGGCGGAGAGCCAATGGCCGAAGGGCTTTTCGGCGGTGGCCACTCGCGGACCAAGCGAAAGAATGGAAGGAATTTGGGGTGGAGTGACGCAACGCGTGCGTCCAGAATCCCACTTCGAGTGGAGGGACCATGAGTGTGAAGTGGTTGGTATCATCGTCACCAAGAGGCCAGCGGCGCGGCGGCCAGCTGCCGCTGAAAGGCCGGAGTGTGGACAGCAGCGTTGAAGTCTGCGAGATTCCGCCGGCGCGGCTGCATGGAATTTTGGAGCGAGGGCCAAGTGACGGGGCGACCTCCGCTTTGTGTGGTTGCCACTCAGTGGGTACAGTTGGCAGCCACGCGCTTGAAGTGAACGCAGGAGGAGATGGTCGGTCTCTGTGCGAGTGCCAACTGATTTAGGAGGGGGAAAGCGACTCATCTCCCAGAGTGCAGGCGATGAAGAGCTAGGAATCGCCAGCGGGGAACGCGCGCGGAAACGACGCGGAATGCGGGCGGAGGGGAGCGGAGGGCGAGTGACGAGGCCGGCGTTCCTCCTGTACCGTAGTAGAATCCGCTGTACCCAGTTACAGTTACTAGAGGACGCAGGAGCCAGAGGGTGTGAGGTGTGTGTGTATGTCTTCTTATTCGAAGAGGTGTGGCGTGGTGATCTCCGTCACTCGCGTCGATTCGCCACGGCGTCGGTGGAAATCAACGGAAGAAATGGACTGTGTCAAGCGCGTTTCAAGTGAGAGGCGGGCGCCTGCTGGCGGCGAGTTGCATGGCCAGCAGCGCTTAAATCGCTTTATGAGTGTGGCTTCGTAAAATCCTGCGTCCGTTCCGATTGAAAGAGAGGAATGGAAGGAATGCGCAGGCGCCGCCGGCACGAAAGAATGTTCATGAGCCTCATCGGTGGAAGGAATGGAAGGAACACGACACGCATCTTAGTCTCACTGCCCATTTACCAGCTGGTGGCGATAGTGACATCTCAGCTTTTTTCGAAAAAGAGCTCTTCGGATCCTCGCTTGAGTGACATGCCATAGCTGGTTCGACTGCAAAATCGTTAGTGAGCATACTCACGATCCGAACATGGGCTTTGACGTGAAGGTGGCGCGTAAGAATGGCACCAGAGTCTCCACAAACAATGAACCAGTGGCGATGGGACTGCTTGCTTCAGGCGGCTGCAGTATATTTCTAGCTCTTAGAACACGAGCGACATTGGTGCGTTCATTCCTCAGCAAATAGATGCGTTGCTGGACCAAGTCCAGAGCCACAAGATTTCAACCTGTAGAAATGTATCAAGAAGGCTTGTGGCTGCACGCACTGCCACACTCGTGGTTCTTTGGCCTCACACGACTTGCCAGAGATCCTGCAACGTGAATCCTTCGGGCAAACTCTCGACGGCTAGTCCGAGCTCCTTCGAGAACACTGGCGCTCTGTCTTGGTTCTTGTTCACGGCGGCGTAGTAGGCTGCAAACGCGTCCATGGAGCTCGACTGGTCCTCCTCGATCTCGACGTCGTCCACTTTGCGCGGCTGCTTGAGCGCCTCAAGACTCGCTGGCTTCTCTTCCACTTCATAGTCGACCCCGTAGATTGGGTTTGTGGAGAAGACCTGGTGGAGACTCTGGAGCTCCTTAAAGAGCTCGTGGAGCTTATCGTCTGGATCGATGCGGAAGCCCAGAATATATCCGCCGCTCGCCGCCGACGTCTCGATCACCAGCGCAGGACCGAACTTGGAGCTGCGGATGCGAGCCGAGTTGATTTGCATGTACGGGATGCTGACGTTGAAGTTCTCAGCGAGGTTCGCGTGCCACACGACACGCACATTGGTCACGAAGAGCGTGCCCAGGTTGCCCTGGTCGGAGCTTAGGTTCCACACGCCGTTCATGCGCGTGTACACCTGCTCGTGCGGTAGCAGCATGAGCTCCTTCTCCTTGATGATGGCGCCGCGCAGCTTGAGCTCACGATAGAGCTTAGTAGTCTCGTAGGACCGGAACACTGCCTGGATGGTCGTGAAGAGCCGTGGACTCGCCTTGACAAGACTCGTGAAAATGAACTCGAAGCGGCTGTTCGCGTACTTGGTCATCACGTACAACGCCTGCGTGTTGCCGCGCAGCTTGGACGTGGCCGTGCGGATCTTGATGGTTTGGATGCAGCTGTAACCGATGCTGAGGTTCGTGCGCAGCGACTTGTGTGACGCCCACAGAAGCCGCAGGTTCGTGATCTCGAGTGAGCCACGCTCGCCGTTGTTGCCCTTGGTGTCTTCCACCGAGTTGATCGAGTCGATCAGCACCTCCCCCTTGCGCAGCTCCATGGCGGAAGCCGCGATGTCGAAGCGGATCTCGCGGTCCTGCCATGTCACTGACTCTGGCGTCGCCTTGATTTCCATGGCCGGTGACGACAATGCACCGCCACTGCCTCCACCGCCACCACGCTGCATGTTTGTTGTTTGGAGGAGAGAGGTGAAGATCTGGTGCGGGACGCGAAACGACGCGATGTGTTCATTTACTCAGTTTAGGGTATAATAATGGAATCGTGACAAAATGCGCTATTTCTCGTACTTAAAACGCACATTACGGTCGGCTCGTTCGTCCTATACTGAGATAAATACTACTTCCTCCTGGGCGAAATTAACGCAAAATTTGTTTAGAGAGGTCTACCAAATAAAGGCAAAGAACCAAATGTGATATTCTGATTATACCATTTTCTGTTGTTTTATTGTGTACCACAGTTAAAATAGCATGGGACTGCCCGCTTCCTCCAATGTGCGAATCGCCTATTGATAGAGTGCTGGTTCACACTGAATCGACGTTGGGAGCTCACCTTTCTTACGCAGAGCTGCCTTCCCCATGTGTGGGAGTACATACCTGTTGCCTCCGTCCTGCTGCAGGATTACACTGCATCACACCCTGCAGTGACAGGAAGATGTTGTTAAGTGTGTCGACGTCGGTCTCGTCGAACGCGTGCTGCACCGCACTGATCAGATTCTCGATGCCGGTGGTCGGGCGTCGGTACTGAATGCTCTGGATCGAGGCAAAAAAGCCGAGATCCAGAACATTCAAATCTGGCGAATTCGGCGGCTGGAAGAGGAGGCGGATATTCCAGCCGTCGGCAGTGCCCGTGGCCACAATGTCGGGATAGGATTGTAGAACGTGTGGCGTGGTGTTGTCCTGTTGAATCAGGATCGTCCGGCCACGGTCTCGCGCAGGCCACTTGGCCTTAATGGAGGGGGTGACATGATCGATAATGTAGTGCTTGTAGAGCGGACGTTGCGTACACACAGCGCTCCCTTCTTGTGATTCACGCTGCTGCGCTGTGCCACGAAGGTCTCCGTCAGAGGCCACAGCCCTATCTTACCGTCGAACATCTCGTTTCTATCAGAATCAAAACTGCACATATTAAATATGAAGGGTCAGTAAAAATTGCAACATATCAGGTTTGAGGGTACATACCGTAGACGGGCAACAGCAGCGAGGAACATGGTCTTCGGGTTAAAGCGTTTGCTCTTGCGAGAGTGCGGTGGTGACAGCTCACCGTCCAGCAAGAAGTAGGCGCGGTTGTCATTGTCCTCGTTGAACCACTTCTCATCGACGTGGACCACGTCGTAGCCTGGATCAAAGGCTAGCGTGTCCTCATCGACGTGGCTCAGGACGAACTGCAGCCGCGCCACCTTGTTCTTCTCCGTCAGCTGTTCTTCTCCGTCAGCGTCGGGCTGATGCGGTCGGTAACGCGGCGGAGGTGGCGCTCCCCAATCAAACGACCGAGGAGACGGCGGGAGACACCAGAAGCAACCGCCAAGCGCGCTCTTGTCGTCCGGTCGACCATTGGGATGGCGCGGATCTTGACGATGAGAGCGACGCGGTCCCTTGGCTTCCTTCCAGTTCTACCCTTCATGTGAGAGCTCCTGTCGCCCTCCCCGATGCCGGTAGCCTCTGCTGCCGTTTGGCGATCCCACAGCCGCCCAATGGACGACGGGTCACGGGAGTACACACGGGCGACGAGCGAGAGTAAGCCATGAGGCAGCATGCCGTTTACGCTGGCCCGGAGGAGGCCGTTGACGATCGCCTGGCGCTGCGATGCCCTGAGGCGAGGCGTGGCTTCGAGGGTCTAGGTTGGGGGCTGGAGGTCATGTTGGACAATGGGGAGGATTGTTGTGGGGTGGCAGTGGTGAGATCTTGCCGACTTGCTCCATTCATTTTAGTGTCAAAATGAATGGAGTGCGAGTTGATCTGAACGAAAAATAGTGCGGGAAAGCGCTTTTCAAGACGCTTCATTTAACGCCACCACTACAGTCCAGGATTCTTTAAACCTATCCCTTCTAAAAAAGTAGGTATCAACCATGTTGGGGAACAAGATCTATCCATGCGCGAGAAAATAAAAGACTAACCGAAGATTCCTCCTAAAGCCGGCTGCTACCTCTTAACGGCGGAAAAGAAAGTTACCGCTCTTCCACGGCGACTCGTCTATCCCAATCTCGTCTCGAAAGGATGCAAACGATTGTACCTGAAAGGCCGCCAACGAACATCGAATCGCCGCATCTCAATCCAACCACCAACGCCGCGTCCCAAGTTTCCAGAATTAGTCTCCGCACACCGCCTACCACTGCCTTTCGCTCGCTCGATACCGCTCGATACCGCTCGATACCGCTCTGTCCCTGTCCTCTCTCCACACCCACGCCCACGCCCACGCCCACGCCCACGCCCACGTCCTCTTCCGT
>JAADWY010000104.1:0-66265 GCA_023336355.1 Pythium dissotocum | reverse complement strand
CTTTCCGGACCAGTCTGCGAAGACGACGTCGCCGTTGATCTGGACTTGCACGACGCCGTCAAAGTTGGTGGTCTCACGGTAGTCGGCCATGACCTTGGCGTATGGTGCGGACTCCGGCGTGAGCTGCTGACTCGTTGCCTGCCATTGCTTCATGCGGTAGCGTGACCCAGCGATGCCTGCAGCAACGAGGATCACAGTCAGCACGACGCAGACGGCAGCGCGACGGCGCGTCTGGCGCTGGCGATTCTCCTCGGCGCGCTTGGCACGCGTGCGTGGAGACGCAGGGTCCTGCAAGAGCGGAAGGCCTTCACTGGCAGCCATGGTGTTCTCGCCTTGGTTGGCCCGCGGCGAATCGACGAATGAGCTCCCCAGATTGCGGATGCGATGACCGGCTTCCCGTCGACAAGCTCATCACCCTTTTTTACTTCGGGTGACTTGGGGGTGGGTACAGAAGATCCACATACATTCCTGGCAGAATGATTGCTCGCGTTCGATTTCGAATGGCGTTCATGGTTTGGGTTTGACGTCTACAAGCATTCCGCGCTCGGCTCTCACTGTGCGGCATTGCCTGCCAGGCTGGCGATTTCCTTGGCTCGTCGTTCGTCAAGTGTGGGATCCACTCGCAGAAGAGCCTCCCAGAGAGGGATCCTCGTGGGGCGGTTGGCTGCGAGAAACTACAAGCACAAGTGTGACAAGATCCGTTTAGCAGACAATTCGCCGTTAAGGCCGTTAGATCCCAAGCTCCTTACCTTGTCGGTGCCTCGCAATGAAGAGTAACGAGTCGCCATGCGATCACGGAAAAGCCGCTCGGTTTCCAGCTTCTTCTGTTGGATCTGCTGCTGCAGCGCCATCAATTGCTGCTTGTAGATGGACATGGACGTCGCCACGGGGAGCTGTAATGGGTCGTACAGCCCGTAGGTTGCAAACGGCGACGGTGGAGGGCCTGGCATATTTGGTAGAGACTGTGAGTGTGGAGGTGTTGGAGCTGTCACGCTAGAATTGGCTAGCGTGGGGTACTGCGGGAGGTCAGGCGGGTGTTGATGGTCGACAGGAGAACAACTCGCTGGATCATTCCGCTCAGCACTCGTGAACATGCCGTCTGGGATGAGATCCGTCTGAATACCCGCGTGGTTACCTGTAAACTGTGTGCTTGCATCTCGTTTCTCAACGTTACTGGCGTTCGTCTCGTATTCTCGCACGATGACGACCCGAGGGCGAGTCTGGGTAGGAGGTACCTTGACGAGCGCTGGTTGCTGCTGTGCCTGATTCTGGAAGACTATGGTTGTCTGATGCGCAGAGGCTTTTGATGGAGGATCGTTCGTGGGGTATTTGTCGGCTGTAGAGTCTGGAACTCTACTCTCTGCAGATTTAGGAGCGTCTTCTGCCCGAGGAGACGTTATCACCACACTTGCCAACTCGAAACCGTAGTCCTGACTGTAGTTTTGCGAGTCTTGGAGCAACGTCGACGCATGCGCTTCTGTAGCAGCAGTGTTCGCTGCAAGTACCGTGGGATTCTCAATTCCTGATTCCTCCTGTTGAGAATCTTCTTGGTATCGTGGCACGTAGTCTTCCTCGTCGTCATCACCATCGTCGACGTAGCTGTTGCGATTACTCACTGAGGAGGATGAGGAGGCAGATCGAGATCGTCGCTCTTCACGCTCATCGTGTTCTTCCTCTCGTATCACAGTCGTTGCAACAGCCGACGAGACTGGAACTGGCAGAGACGCTGACTCTAGATCCTCCGCAAAGTCCAGCGAGTAGTCAAAGTTCGACTCCTCTTCTCGAGGACGACTCGTGGCCACAGTGGTTTTTGCTGGCTCAGCATTCTTCAGATGTGCTGCAGTGGCTTGAAGTGAGTCGTCTTCAAAGTCTTCCTCTTCGTAGACGCCGCTCTCTGACATGGCTGATATCTGACGTGGCTTGGCGGTTACATCAGGAGCCGCAACCGGCGTCGGCTGTGCCTTAGTAGCATTCGAAGTAGGCTTGGGTACATCGACACTAAGGTCCATCTCACTCTGGCTCGCTATACTCTCCACGTCGTCGTCGTCGCCATTATGAACAACTCGCTTCGTCTGGGAAGCTCCGTAACCAGCGGCGAACGTAGCCGCTCGAACAGGAGCCGGAGCATCAGACTCTCCATCATCTGAATCATATCTACTCGCCACGGGTGCAGTAGACGGCTTGGCATCAACCCTGGAGGCAACTGGCTGCGGCCTGTCGTCCACGTCGTCGTCACTATCTTCAAATCGCGACTTCGCCACCGCAGGCACTGGAGTTGGCTTCGTGTAGGACTCCTCATCCTTATCTTCATCCCCATCCTGTTCCGACTCACTGGACTGCTTCCTTGTTACTAGCTCTTTGCTTGGCGTATCCTTGTTCATCTTGGGCTTCTGGATCTCCTCGCCGGACGAGTCCAACGAGAAGTCCTCATCGTCCAGACTCATCTCCAGCCGCCTGGACCGCGCACTGTGTACCATACATACAAACACGACCATGTCAGCACCACCACCTCTCAATACTCAGCTCACTAGTAGTAACTCCTACCTCGACGCGGCCTTCGTCGCTGTCGCTGATGAACTCGCCATCGGCTTGGTCGAGTACTTGGACAGGAAGCTCTTGGCCTTGTCCAGCGCACTCGACCCACCACCACCTCCACCACCTCCCGTACCGCCACCGCCTCTAGTTACCGGCGCTTTACTAGCCCCCACAGTCTTCCTCTTTTCGCGAAAGTCCTCCGAGTCGCTGAGGCTGATGTCGCTTCCGCCTCCGCTTTCACTGCCTCCTCCGCCGCTGCTCTCGCTCGCGTCTCTGTCGTCCGGCCTGCCACGGCGTCCGCCAGCCCATCCCGGAGTCTTCCCTTTGGTCCCCGCTGCCGCTTTCCCACTCGGAATCGCAATATCAAAGTCGTACGGATCGTCGCCCATATTGCCAATGTGTCCAAATCCTACCACTGCAACTTCCTCGCACTTTCATGTTGCCGTTTCAGGAAACGAGTCTTCTATTTTGAGTGGGTACTGTAATTTATGACTGTTTGCTGTGTGGACCACACGAAGTGGCAGCCTAAAAAAGTCCGTCCTTGAGGGGACTCGAACCCCCAATCTTCGCCTCCGGAGGGCGACGCCTTATCCATTAGGCCACAAGGACTTGTTGGATCGAGGTGTTGGTTTTGTTAATATAGACCTATCTGATGGAGACCAATGGTTCCCAAAGTGGAAGTCCAGCGTAGCGAATACCCACTCGCCGGCCCGAAACGTTCTGGTTTGCGCGCAATCGCCACTCCATTGTTGGAACGCCAGAGCCGCCATTTGAGCCATGGGCGTGTGCACTTCGATCAGTACATTGCGTCCAATCCGCCTTATGATGCGGCCGTCACTGCGTCACCGCATTGCGTTGCGCGCCAAGGCCACCAGCATTCGCGTCTAAATTTGTTGGTGCTTGCGGGTTTTGTTGGTTTTGTTGTGAGCGGAAGGTTTTAGTCCCATCTCCCGAGAGGAGGAGGCTGCCGTGCTGGGCGACTGCACGCTAACACACACCAGCGAAGTCTTCACCACCTGATCAACCAACTTTACTTTACACAGCAGCTTTGTATAGAGACAGCACGTGTCACAAAAGGACACGTCTACATGCTCGGGTTGTGTTAGACCGCGTTCCTGCTGGCTGGTGGTTGGTCTTGTCGGTTCAGTCCATACCGGCACGAGCACAAGAGTAGGAAGTTCGTACACCCATGGAGCCCACTGGGAATAGTGACCGAAGGCTCCGTATGTGACGAGATCCAGCTGAAACGTCGACGCATTCAACAGCAACACGTTGTTGATGCGACGGTGGAAGCCCATGGGTGGAGAGAGACATGATCAACTTACAGTAGCTTACGGTATGGGGGAATGGCCTAAAGAGTCATCGCCCTGATGGAAAGGCCTCCTTCATGGAGGCACCTGCACGGACGTGGGTTCGTTGGATCACTGGCACCACAAGTTGTAGGGTAAGAGGACGCTTCCTGTGGGTTGAATCACCGCAACAGGAGAAGGAGGAGGAGGCGAGTGTGGACGTTGAAGCAGGCATATCACAGAGAAGGCACAGAAGACAGAACGCGTGGGTTCCTGCGACCGTCGTACGTGCGTGGGTAGGTGGGTGGATCAAATAGGATGCGTGTGGTAGTGTTCTGTATTGTACGGGGTGCTTTGATCGCCGTTTTAAATATGCGAACCCACGGATTATGCGGGCTCGGTCCTATCGTTCTATGGCTCTGAACAGGCGCTGCAAGCTGCATGATTGCGAAGTGAAGGCAGCGCCGTTGTTCTTCAATGGGCGGTGTGTGTGTTCTTCAAACGACTTGCTTGATTCGGTTGAGGCGCACGACGCCAAGCCGAAGAGCGGCCGTGACAAGAAGGCGTTCGCGCTGGCGCACCTGCAGGAACTGGCGGCCAAGCGTGACCAGCGAAGTCAGCAGCATCTTCCGGTGCTCCTGCATCTGATTGTGCTCACGCGCCAAGAACTGCATGTGCTCCATCTCTTCGTCGCGCTCGTCTTCCCACTCTTCCACTTCGTCCTCAAAGTCTTCCTTGTCCTCGGGCGTCTTGGCGACAACAATCGCATCCTTCAGGTTCGCCAGCATGGTCTCGAGCCAAAGCAAGCGCTCGCGACAGGCCTGCATCTCACGCACGCTGTCGGCGATGTCCTGGACGGCCTCGCCGAGCGAGCGCTTGGTCATGAGGATGCCCTGACGCAGTTGGCCCTTGCGCATGGTGAGCTGCTGCGCGATTCGCTCGAGGTCGGCTTGCTGCATTGTGTATGGAGGAGGGCGTGCGTGTAGACGTACGAATAGCGTGCGTGTAGGCTGGAGATCAACCTGCGGGGCTTGTAGCTGGTGAATCGAGGAATGAGCAGGTTGAGTTTGTTGCCCTTTTGCCGATGCGCTGGGATGGTGGCCAAGTCCCAGGTCCAGTATCCCATCCCCTTGACCTAGAGAACCCAGGTAAACAGTCGAGCAGAATCGGTTACTCACTACGTACCTACCGTAAACCCCCCTTTCTGTATCAGGCCTATGATGGCCGGCCCAACAACCAACCCAGAGGCCGAGAAAGGTTGTGAGACTGAGTGAAGCGCAAAAACGAGGCGAAAGAAAATGAAGCCGCGAATCAACCCCCTAAGGCGCAGGGCTTTCTCGAATTAGAGGTCTGATATGTGTTGGATTGTGGAAGGACGGGGTCTTCATGGATGGTTTGGATTCGTCTCGAGAGACTCTCGCAGAGAAATCCTGCCCACCGATACGGATACGGATAGTATCTCGCACGTATGTGTGGGTTGTGTACAATCCACGTACGTTGTATGTAGTCTTCAATTGAATTCCACGCATGATATCCGAGGCACGTAAACGAGTGGTTTGCTATGGACCAACGTGTGTGAGTGCCCTCGTTCAAGAAGTCATACTACGATACCAGGCAGGCACATTGCTTGCGAAGCCTCCTCCGATCGATGATTTGAAACTCACGCGAAGTTTGTCGATGCAAAACGGGGAGAAGACACAGTCTCATTGTACAGCAAGTGACCGTGAAATCACGCGCCCCTCCAGACCGCAAGAAAGAGGAGTCTTGCCCGAGTCAACATCGCTCTTCGAAATATAGAACCAGAGTGGACGCGACGTAAAAATACGCACCAATCGCCATTCTCTAAAAAGGAAGAGCCAGAAAGTTAATTCAAGATGCGAAAATTACGTAAACGCTGCGTCGACCTCTTTGCAGTCAGACGGAACCAGAAAACTCAACTCTAGCGCCACTTTTCACAGAAGAACACAGTTCACGAAACAAAAGCGGCTCTCTTTGAGTCGTCAGGCCTGTGTTTTTTTGTTTTTTTCCCTGCCAATCTTTTCAACTTTTTTGTTGGTTATTTTTACCATTCAACCCTGAAAGGGCGTCGAATTGTTGGCGGGCGACAGGGGCCGATCATCCGGACGGGCGTGATGATTTTTTGTTTTGTCTGTTCACGTCAGCAGCTCTGCAAACTCTGCAAAACCACCCAGGTGGTCGAGGGCGCCGTCACGTTTTCCAGCGCGGCACGATTGGGGTCCGACCGTGTGGACGAAAAGAATTGCTGGCCGCGTGACGCTGAACTCACACCACCACACAGAGCGTGATTCGGTCGAGTCGACTCCAATCGGTTCAGTCGTTTCGGGGGATTACTCCTCTCCTCTCATCCCCGTCGCCAGAAGGAAAACACGACATTTTCCGGGCCTGCACGTGCTCATGTGAAAGGCAGTCGAGCCGCACGCGCGCACTCAGCACATCCTCCGTCTTCTAAGTCTTCTACTTCAACTCACTCCCACAGTTGGATGCCCGATCTGTGAGATCTACTGACTGGCATCATTGCCACTGCCATCACTTGCGGTGTGGTGTGAAGTGTTGGCCTGCATGGAGCTTCGGTGGTGGACATCACTCCTTCTATCTGACTTCGACGAAACACAGAGGATTCAAAGGGGAATGCCATGACACCTCCTTGCGCACGGTAACGGAACCGGCAAACTAGAGATGCAGGCAGGTTGTGTCCAGCCGAGAAGGATCGCAAGCGCTCCTCCCATTTCCCGTGGAACACTGCAGAGCACGATGCTGCTTGCCATCATATCTGGCGTGGTCTGCGTACTGCACGGGGCGCTGTAATGGGGGCGACCTTTCGACCGCAAACTCGGGAGCCAAGTCCTCGACAGTGTCATTCGTTTGCCCTGACTCTGATTGTGTGTATACATCGCAGCGACCTGCGTTCAGTGCCGTGTGAGGAGCGAGCGACGGTGGGCGGGTGTGGAACACGCTGAGCACAGCGACCGCAAGTTGGGACTCGCCAATGCCATCACTTTGGGCGTGGTGGGTGAGTGGGTGGCTTTTTCCACCGATTTGGCGTCGTTTCGTTGAGCTGACGACTAGCGCAGAGTCAAGGACCATGAGATGACACGCGCTTCTAATCCAAAGGATAGAACTAAGTGAGGAGCAAGCCTTGCATGGCTCGATCCCATGCCATTAATGTCGCCGTGGTTGATGTGGGCGAACGTTACAGCAACGGAACTTTTCTTGACGCCCCCCCCGTCTTCACAGGACTCAGAGGGGGCAAAGGATGTCAGGAAGATAGGAATGGGTACTGAGTACGCTTCGTTCCAAATGCCAAGCCGAAGGGCAGCAGAGCCAAGAGGACTACAGTATCTAACCACTGTGTAATGAGAGAGCAACATATACTCGCTGGTCTCAGACTGAGACTCTCAGTCGAGTTGGAGGCATCTCCATTGACTTGTAGGTCCCTTCAAGCCGGTCGGATTCAACTTCGTAGCAAAGCTCGTGATGGGGGACATTCACATATTTGTGATCGATTAGGCAGGCCTCCGAACGTTTCTAGGGTAGCACGACCACTCCAACAATGATGAGGTGCGATGGTTCTATCAGACGGGAAGCTCTTCCTGAAATTCCTTCCGCAGTGAACACGGCATCGACCATGCCGCCAGTCTTCATTCCTGGTGTGTCGTTACGTACTGAAGAGCTATGTAAGCAGAGCTGCCCTCGTGCCATTAGGCTGACCTCTGGCTGCGATTGAGCATACACCTCCTGTATTCAGTGTTGTGTGAGGAGCCCCTCATATAGATTCAGCACTGCATCAGCAGTGCTCGACAAGAGTGGCCGCCATCAATTTTGGCGTGGTGTAGGCGCCGTTTCCACACACTCTCGTGCCTTTTCAGTTGTGGTTGATTGGTGCAGTCGAGAGTCAAAAGTGAACGAGATGACACTGCTGCGAGATGGTGCAGTGCCGATACGCGGAAGTAGCAAAGCACGATCCGCCTTCCGTGGTGTCGGATCCCACTCCCATTACGGGAGTGCACGGTCTCCAGTGGCCATTATCTCTCATTCTCTTTCACCGTGAAAATTTCACGTGTCTATCTTCCCTTGTTTTTTTTGCGAGATGAGCATCAGCATGGCATTCATTCTCTCAACGCCTCGCAATCATCGCTGTTGATGGTCAGCCTGGAAGGCACACCAACGAAGATGGCGGACGTCTGAGCTGCGGCTTCCATAGACGTGTGGTGTCATTCTTTCTGCTGTGGTTCTCAGATTTTTGTTGTTGTTGCGTGGGAGTGCGTCGGGTGTTCACTCACGTTGCGTTTCGTCCTGACCAATTTGGAGCGTGCTGCATGTCGCCGTAACGGAGGAGGACCACGCGTACAAGTGCCGGTACAGGGACGATGATAACGCCATAGAGACCACACCAGAAATGATCGCAGCTCGATGGGAACCGCAGCATTCAACTTCCTCGCAGTGCCAGGTAACACTGGCACTGATGATCACTCGCCTCTTTTCATTTCTCGTCTCGAGACCGAACTGTACAGTAATGAGCAACATTAGCAGGCCAAGATGACTGAGGCATCGCAACGCGTGGGTTGTACATATTTCCATTCTCCTTGATACTTGCAATTAAAAACCCATCGACCTGTCGAGTGCATGGCGACTCCAGCCGAATATAAGCATCGCGAGGAACCCATGCTCCTCATCTACGAAAGAATGGAAGCCCTGTTACCTGTGTGGTGAGTGCGGCGTCCAAATACATCACGGCTCACAGCCAGCCATGGGCCATCTAGAAGATCACCGACGACGCCTCCACGTTCTTCTTGTTGTTGTACGCACCGAAGCCTGGGGACGAGTCCGTCGACGCCACGCGGTTTGCACGAGGCGAATGGTGGGCACCGCCCACGGCGACCGTGCGCATGCTCGTCTGGTCCTTGTCCGCGGCAGATTTCACTCGGCCATTGTCGCCGAGCATTGGCGCTGGCGCGTGGTGCGTGTTGGTCTTTGGGTGCTCAAAGAACGCATCGCTGCGGCGTGGCGTGTTGTGGTCGTCGTTGTCGTCACGGCGGTTGCGCATGAAGAACGTCATGAAAATGAGAGCAGCGACAATGACGGCGCCGATCACGGCCGGCACGAGCCAGCTTCCCATCTTGCTGGCCGTGGATTCGTTTGTCGTCGCCGTCGCCGTCTCATTCGCCGCCGGCGATCGCGTGCCGTACTCCGACTTGACTGTGCGGTCGAGAAGGACACCCGCCGATGATGCCGCCGTCGTCGCTGTTGGCGCAGCAGTCGCAGCCGTGGCGGCAGGCGCAGCAGTAACCGCGGGCGCCTTGGTCGACGGCGTGGGCGTAGGCGTCTTCACCTTGGCGTTTCCGTCCGTAGAGCTTCCATCGTCCGACTTGGAGGAACCAGTCGAGGTCTTCTTTGTAGTCGGAACAGGCGCATTCGCTGGAGGCGTCGTCGTCGGCGTTCCAGGACGCGGCGTGACGGTCGTCGGCGTCGGCGTCGCGACTGTGTTGTTGGTGTCCGACGGACCCTGTCCGTACGCGGTAGAGATCACGGCCAGCACGAGCACGAGCAGCACGAGGAACTTGGTCATGAAGCGCGCCATTGTGAGGGATTCGGACACACTCGACTCGAGAAAGTAGATACAGGCACACGCGCTGTCTATCTGTCTGTCTGTCGCTACCGGTCGATGCGAGAGACGCTAGTGGTGGTGGGGTGCACGGATACTCGTAGACGCAGGCGCGTACGAGTGGAGCGGAGGATGCCGAATGGAGGAAGCGGCCTGCTCGAATAAGACCAGATAGCTACTCAAGTGGAGAGCTCAACTGCCGTTAGACTGTCGTGGGCAAAATGACCGACCTCTGCTGGTTGGGGAACTGGTGGAACACCTCACGCACGCCGCGGAGAAGTGCTCCGGTCATTCGCTTGGAACTCGAGAAAGGGGAAGGGGGAAACCCACCAGGTCATGGGAAGCCGAGCACAAACGGTCGACCGCTCCGAACTCTTGACCAGGGAAGAGCCACTTCGACTGTTGTACGCCATATGATTGGTGGAAAATGCCTACTGAAGTCACAAATCGCACTGTCTGTGTCAGCACTAATTCCGCCAAAGCTTGATGGAGGGGTGGGTGGCTAGGGTTGTCTGACTTGTGAAAAGCCACTCTGGTTGGCCAATTATCGTTCTTGATCATTTTCACGTAAAAATGTCCCAAAAATATTGTAAAAATCCAACTATTTTCGTGATCAGTCCCAAAAATCAGCGTAATTTCCGGATTTGAAGATTTTTTCCTTTTTTACGTTTTCGCACCGTGGGCCAGTCGCCCAAAAAGTCCGACAGTCGACAGCCCACGAATCATGATGCTCATGATGCACCGAGCATCTCCATCTCCTCTGACTCGGCTCAATGGTCTATGAGGAAGCCTCTCGACCAGAAATCCCAGTTCGAATCGAACGGCGCCGTTGGTCGATGATAAAGGCCTAATACACAGGGCGTTTCTCGCGTTGGTGACTTGCGTGAGCTGCTGATCTCGATCGACAGAAGCAGTGACGGCTTGGAGAGCTTCCTCACCACCAGCGGGTCCCTGGCCTTCTGTCTGGATACTTTATTAGAGACTGACAGTACTGTAGTGTATTCTGTTGGCGTGAGTCATCCCGCCGCGTGGTCGCATCATGCGACTCGCATGGCGCAAGCCAGACAGACGTGAGAGGAATAATAGTAGCCACCCTCAAGTGGACATGGCGAATGTGTACCCATCTATCTAACGGCATCTCCTCCACACAGACGTCTGAGAGCCATGAATGCATCAAGGGATTACCCCATCGCCTGAGCTTACGGTTGCTACTCATCCATTGAGCTCCTGCGTGGAATGCCAGCGAGTCGTGGCCTGCGACACCACTGAGCCTGATGCCGTGGCGACTGGTGTGGCCAGTACATGGGTTCGTATCCACTGCACGCATGCGACGCTTCAAGATCCAACGACGCTTCATTGCGACCAGATTCTGGATCTGTTCGGGTTTTCCCAAGGATACGGTACGGGGACACTTGCCCTTCTTCACTGCACCACCATGCAGCGTGGCCGTCGCGCGTCGCTGCCGCGAGGGTCCGCGATCCTTTCGGAGATCGTCGAGTACCACCCGTCTATGTCCCTCGACAGCCCCGGCGGCACGCTTGACTTCCTGCCGTCGTCCCCCCGATCTGCTTCCTCTTCGTTTCCACCGCCACCACCAAAGGCCGCTCCATCACTGGCGCCTCCTCCTCCGCCTCGGCCAACAACCCTCGCGTCTGTACTTCACACACGCCACGACGTCTGGACGCGCGTGGACTCGCTCATCGACTCGCTGTCTTCGACCCACGAAACCGTCTATGGCCACGAGCTCGACGCGCTGCGTCGACTGCAGCAACTCCACTTCCTGTGCAATATCCTTCCCACCAACCTCTGCATTCTAGTCTACTCAACCTCTCCGTTACTCGCTGGCTTTGATTCCTCACTACATCATTTGGCTTTGCACAGCAGCGCGAGACTCATTTGCGAACGCTTCAACTAGCTGCTCTTCACCAGCTCAAGAAAGTCCATGGAAACCCATCGCCATCCGAATAACCACAGCGTACTCCGCAAAATGAATTCTCTTTCGAGTTGTTTAGCTGCTAATCGTACACTTTGCACGCACTACATCGGTTCACCATCCAAATCCTCGTCGTCGTCCAGCGGCTCGCCATCCACATCGTCTTCATCCAACGGCTCACCGTCCAAATCTTCTTCTGTCTGCGGAGCTGTCTCGTCTAGCGGCACACCGTCCAGATCATCGTCGCCAGTCTCATCCAGAGGCTCTCCATCGAGATCTTCCTCTTCATCCTCTTCTCTTTCGTGAGTTGCAGCTGATGGTGTCACGAGGACCTTCTCGTCTTCGTCCTCCATGGGCTCTCCATCATCGTCATCTGCCACAGAGTCCTCACCCATGGGCTCCACTTCGCCATCATCCGCGCTCTCCTTCTTGACTGCCTTCACTGTCACAACCGGCACCGCCAATGGCTTCTTCACTGCGCTCGCTGGTGCCGTAAACTCCTTGAGCCACTGCAGTCTGGCCAGCAAGTCGCGTGCGATTCCGCTCGAGAGGATTCCTGCTTGGGCACATGCTTTCCGTAGCTTGTCTTCGTCTACGCCGTTCAGTTGCTCTGGTCCTAACTCCTCTCCGTGCTCCGCAACGTACACGTCTTCTTCCACCTTGCGCATGAAGGTCGCGTTCAAGCCGACCAAGTAATGAGGAGGAAACAGACTCCAGCTCTCCCACGCGGTCAGCACGCTCAGCACCTTGTCTCGCATGGCGTTCGCCGACATGCGGCCTTGGATCGCACGATGGACACGCCGAAGTCTGTCCACAATCTCTGGCAAACACTCTTGGAACGTCGTGCGGAACAACGACGCATTCTTCACAGCGGCGGAGCTGTTGTGCAGCAGATCCGAAGCCACATACAGGTAGCCGATCAGCTGCACCGCTGAGGCGTCCTCTCGGTGGAAGCATTTGCGGATCGTGTGGACCAGTTCCACAGCCGATTCGGAGTTGTCCAAAGCGCAGCCCATGGCCTGCTTGATCGACTCGCGCTCGAGCGTGATGGTGTCCAGCAGATCTACAAACCGGTCGTGTTCTTCACGTGGGAGGCGGTTTGGCTCGCGGCCACGTTCAAGATCGCGAGCTCGTGCGAGCTGCTGGCCAGTGAGCAAACTTTCGTCCTTCTTGAGCACTGGATCGTCTCGGCGGCTGTACGGAGAGCGGTTTCGACTGGGGCTTCGACTGCGGCGACCGTGGTACTGGATATCACGTCGTGAAGACGATCGTCCGCTGTCAGACGTTCTCGCTGAGTCGCGCGCGCGGCTTCGACTGCGACTGGCGCGACGGCGGCGATCGTACGCGGAATCCTCCGAGCTGGAGCTTCTCCCTCTGCTCAGACTGCGGCTTCGGCTGCGACGGTAACGACGGTCTCGGTCTCGGCTTCCGCTTCGGCTCCGACGTCGGCTACTTGAGCGACTCGACCCGCGGCTTCGACCACGGCTCGAACTCCGACTGCGTCGTGATTTTCCTCGCGCGCGACTGCGACTTCGACTCGCTGCACGTGGCTCACGGACGTTGCTTCGATGGTCACTGCGGTCCGTCGCAGGAACTGGAGGAGGCACCCACACGGGGCCGTTCATGGTGATCTGGAACGGCGCCTCTCGCCACTTGTGCTCGCTGTCGCCCATGGAAAACGCAAACACACGCCAACGATAGTAAACGGCGTTCTCCGACTGCAGCTCCTCCAGAAACGCGTACTGTGGGTTCCCGGCTTCGCGAAACCGCACTGCGACCTCGAACTCGTCTCCGTCCTTCGCAACATATGCCGCCAAGCGGTCAATCAGCTTCCGTAGCCGCTCATCTCGTGGGATCTGAACCACGATCTTGGGTCTGTCAGTCGTTACAGCCGGTCCAACAGGAGCTGCTACCACTGGTACTGGAGCTGGTGAGAATGCCGTGGACGTGCTGCCAAAGGGCGACGGCGTGGCTTCGATCTTGACCGCCTTGCCCCACCCGACGACAATGCGCTGGCCGTCTAGCTGTGAGAGTACGCCATGCTTAGCTCGCCATTCCAAGAACCAAATCCCTTGCCATACGCTGTCCGCGGCTACGCAATACCTCGCTGTCGTTCAAGTGCACGCGCGCGTCGTCGGCCGCTCGTCGCTCGTAGAAACTCACGAAGCCGCTCATGCGGCGCCGCGACTTCTCTTCTTCTGTGCGTGGCCACATGACCTTGACCGAGAAGATGCGTCCGAACTTGCCGAATACTCGCTCCAGTGCCTCCTCCGTCACCGTCGGAGTCAGATTGCCAACGTACAGGTTCGTCGTGTCCGGGTCTCCGTGGTCGAACGAGCCCTTGACTGGCCCGATCTCATCTGCAGTAGGCAGAGTCGGCTCACTGAACATCAAACAATCGATCAGCATCAGTCCGCAGCTTCCACCATCAAAATCAAATGTATGTTTGATGTTTGGACAGTGACGTACCGGCTCTTGATTTCCTCGACGAGAAGATCCATTTCGCGTCTCTTCTTCATGGGCGGCTGTAGGAACGACTCCTTCTCGGCGCTTTCCTTCTGCTTCATTTCCTCCATCAAGCGGTCCATTTCTGAGACCTTCTTCTTGCCACCAGTGCCCTTGAGGCGATAGATCGCATCGTCACTAGCAGCGCCTCCACGTACAAACGCCTTGCCCATGGCGTCGTCTTCGTCTTCGAACGACGCCACGAACTTGGAGTACATCGCAGCAGCCTCTTCATCGGCCTTGCGCTTCTTAATCTCACGCTCTTCGCGCTCCTGCATACAAACACACTGTCAGTTCACACGCCTAGAGTTCAAGCAACATCTTCATTTTACGAAATGCGCACCTTCTCAAACTTGGTTTTCTTCTGCTGGCCAATGACGAACCGCGCGAGCTTCTCGTCTGTGAGTTCCGCGAATGAGCTCTTCTGTACCTCCGCCTTGTCCATACCCCAGGGCAGCGCCGCTGGCTCAGCCATGGGCTCGCGCGCAGCGTCGCGGTCGCCGACGTCTGGATCCATTCCTTCCCTCGCCGATGAAAATGGCGTTGTGATGGGAGGCGCCTGTCGAAAACAATTCCTATCTCACCTAGTTTTGATACAAATGGCCCCGTCCATGTCGGGTAATGGCTCCCATTTTCCGGAAATAACGCCTGAGTCAAACGTTAGATACGGAACTATAGGCTACACAACAGCAAGGTGGAAAATGGAAATGGAAATGGATGTGGATGTTGTTTCTTCTTCTTTATGGCTGCTTCGTGGCGACTACACACGCCGAACACGACGGCACCTAGTCCAAACCAATGCGTTGCAACGATAGTTGTTCGGATGGTGGCTCTAGTCCTGGCGCGAGCGCAGCTTCTTGGACGTCACGCCCTTTGGCGTGATGATGTGGACGACGGCACCCCAACCAGCGAGCGCGTCACGGTTGCATGCCGACAGCAAGCACTGCGAGAGCGTCTCAAACAAGTCCTCTTCTTCCTGTAAGTTTCACGCATTGCACCAGTCAGTCACCAAGTCCGCAGTGATTGATACAGCAAAGATACCCGACGTACCATGTCCGGTCGGTACAGCGACTCGCACATGCCGTATAATGCCTCCTCCATCGTGCCCGCGACGACGAAGTCCTTGGTGAACATCTCACAGCCCAGGCAGTCCATGCTCGAGATGAACGGCTTGTTGTCCTCGGTCAGACCAGCGATCACTGGCTCGACGAACCACGGACCGAAACGCTTCTCGTACATCATGGTCGAGACCATGGAGCTCAGCGTCTTGGGCTTGATCTCGCGCTCCTCGTTCATCTTGTACATGTTCACCTTGAACTTGAGCCTACACACACACACCTTCACTCAGCATACCATCCCATAATCGCTGTTGTCGCTGACAGTAGCGCCTCACAGCTGCGAGACGCTCTGCACGTCCGTGGCGAGACCGGCGAGGCCGAGGAAGGTCTTGTCGGTCACGCGGAACACCTTCTGGAAGTCCATGGCGACGGTCTGCGCCTGAAGACCGAGGCGCGTATCACTGTACACAAGTCATAGACGTAAGAAGTCATATTCAGAACGACTCAATCCCAGAATCCACGTACCAGGCAATGCCGACGCAGTCCTTGCCGACCATGGCGATGATCGCGGCTCCGTTGTACGACAAAATCGACTGTGTTCCACGCCCACAAGCACATCAATCAAGAGCTCTGCGTCAGCGCTATCCATCCAGGTACAACATCCTCTATTCGCATGTAGCGCCCACGCACCATGGCTGCTGTAGTCGCGGCGGCTGCTTGTTCTTCGTCCTTCCCCTCTTTGTGGAGCTTGCGAGCTTCGGATTCCGCGAGCTTCAAAGGGGGAGAGCGAGGATCTTCCAAAACCCACGTGGACCACACTACCAAACCCAGTTACTGACCAGTTCCATTATTTATCATATATACTTGTCTGTTTCCGTCATAAAATGTGTCAAACAGTCTACAACTGAAAAATGATCCAAAACTGGCGTTCATGGGACCGTCATCAACATCAAGCGCCATCTCCTCATCGTGAGAAGCTACAGTACGGGACCCGACAACCGCGCGACATCCTCTCCACTCCTCTCTCTCTCCGTTGTCCATACCTTCACGCCTTGTACGTCCACCAACGATGTGTGCGTGCGTGCAGCCCCCGCCGTACATGCTGGGCGAGCGTCCGACGCCTCTCCACGGCGGCTCCGGCGCATTGTCCTTCCGCCAAGTACCGTTCGTGCGCGTGAACGAGCGCGTGGAAGCCGGCATCAAAGTGCGCAAGCAGCTGCGCAAGTACCTCAAGACCAGCTCCACGACGCAGCATCTCGTGGCGCAGATGCATCTGCAGGACGCGTGCGTGCCGGCCATGCAGCCGCAGGAAGTCTCGCAGAGCTGCTTCGAGTCGTTCTTTGTTCAGATGAAGACGTACAACCAGATCGTGGGCCAGAAGCACTTGGAGGCCAGCAAGGCGTTGCTGGAGATGGCGCGGCCGCTCGACAACTCCGGAAAATCCAAGAAATGGTCCAAAGATGTGTACAATCAAGTCCAGAAGTGTGTCCAGGACGTGAATTTGGCGGAAAAGAAGATGGAAAAGGTGAAAATCAGGAAAGAACGCGCCGACGAAGAGCTCGCGCACTGGAAACGCGTGCTCGAGGCGAACGAGGCGACCTACAAAGTGCAGCCCAACAACCCAGAGGTCCAGCGCGCGTACCAATTGGCCCAGTACCGGTTTGTGAACGCCTTTGGCGAAGAAGAGGCTGCCAATGCTGAGTGTGATGAGGCGAGAGGGTTGTTCTACGCGGCTATCGAACGCAGGGACCAAGTCGTGGAAGAAGCCACAGAGCTGTCACAGAGTATGGAGGAAGACCGCATGGAGACGATGCTGATCGTGATGAAGCAGTTTGTGGAGACCAAGAAGGCCATTCTACAGGCCGAGATCGAAGCCATCGCCAACATGCAGCGGATTCTGTCGGAAATGGACAAGGAGTCGGTCATCCAGCAGTACATTGTGGACGCCATGCAACCCGATCTCACACACCGCCAGGCAAAGGCGTTGTATCTGCTTGAGTGGCACCGCACGTGGCACA
This sequence comes from Pythium dissotocum, assembly GCA_023336355.1. Classification (NCBI taxonomy): domain Eukaryota; phylum Oomycota; class Peronosporomycetes; order Pythiales; family Pythiaceae; genus Pythium; species Pythium dissotocum. The sequence continues at coordinate 49,304 of JAADWY010000104.1, read as the reverse complement.
AGGACCAGGTGATCGCGGCAGTAACTGAGCCACAGGATATGCTGGCGTTGTCTGCAGAGGACGCGTCCAAGATCAAGAGCACGACGGGCATCTCTCCGAACGACATTGAAGTGATCAAGGATTTTGTGGTGAGCTGCTTTGTGGATCCGGACCGTTCGATCCTCTCTGGGAAGCTCACGTCGACCAAGCACCGAGCCAAGTTCACGGAGAAAGGAGCGATCGCAATGTACCGCATTGAAGTCGTACGCAAGACGATGCTGCAGGTGCTCCACCACCAGCGTACACACGGCCTGGAGCTGTCTGAGGACGGGTTCTTCCAGCTCTCGGCCGCGCTGTGGCTGCTGCTCGACGCGTGTGCTGAGGCTGACGACGCGCGTACGATCAAGAGCGTCATGAATATGTCGCAGACCTTCTACAAGCTCCAGGACAAGGACTCGGAAGGCAACCAGGCCAAGGACTACGTGCTCGCTCCTCTGCTCGACCACACTGTGTGGAACATCCCACAATACTGGGGCAACGCACTGCTACTCAGTATCGGTGACGAACTCAGCAAGAACCCACAGGAGACTGCGTGGTACAACCTGTCGAACCAAGAGCGTGTCCAGCTCGTGCTCCAAGTCCACAACATGGTGTACGGTCAAGTGACGTCGTTCCTGTACAACCTCGAGTCGTTTGGCTTCTCGTACCGCCAGATCCAGCAGTACGTCCAGAACGTGTGCTTCGCCTACGAGCTCGCTGAAGACCAGCGCATGCAGCTCCTCCAGTCAGTCGACGCGCTAAAGCTGGACGACGAATCGCCATCGAGACACAACGAGCAAGGCGAAGAGGTCCAGTTCACGGCACTCACACTACCGGATTGGACGTATCTCTGCGGTGGCATGTACGGCGGTGAGAAGCTTCGAGTGTTTCGAGGCCGTACCACTTCGACCATTTCAGACATTCGACCAACCGGAGACTCGATCACAGCATCCATGGTATCCACCGTGACCTCGTCGGTCGGTGGTATCAAGGACTTGGAAGAAATGAAGCTGCGTGCTGCAGCGATGATCTCATCGTCTGCCATCGTCACTATGCCACAAGCTTCGCAAGAGTCATGGCAGGATCTATTCGGTTCAGCTCCTCCTGGAGGAGGACCAGGCTCGGCGGATGGTGATTACAAGCGTAACAAGACCCGAAAGAACTCGCGCAGGTTCAATGACCAGCTACGCATGGCGAGAGGTCAGTCGGTGAGCTCCCGGATCGGCACGGACGACGAGCTAGAGAACGGAGTGCCGACAACTCCTTCGACGCCGACCTTTGAGGCTTCTCTACCGCAGTACCATCTCGACGCAGCTCCAGATATCGATCTCACGGGTGGATCACGGCCTTCGACGCCCGATTCCACCTCCAGTCAGCGGAAGCTCAGCATGGACGACACGTCGCTGCTGCTGAACGAAGAGAAGGAGAACCGACGACGCCACATCTCGCGCCTGGGCAAAGCCCGTTCGGCAGCTCACATCGACACGTCGGGTATAGGAGCTGAGTCCGTGTCACGGCAGTCGTTCCACGTCGCGCAGTCGCCTATCGTGGCTCTAGGCGCGACTGCGTCGACACGAGCAGCACCCACGGGAATGGACCACATCAAGACTATCGCCGCCCAGATGAAGCAGCGTCGTGAACAGTCCTCTGGCAGCTTTGACCTCACCACACGAGCGAGTATGCCAGCAGCTCCCCTCTCAGCGTCCAGTGCTGATTCTCCCTCGGTCCCCATGCTACCAGCCCGGCAGCTGAGAAAGGCGTCCAGCAGCAAGATCATCGGCAGCGTTGGCAACGGAAATGGCAATGGCAAGTATGCCAACGGGACGGGATCAGTAGCTGCTGCCGCTGGAGAGACAAGCGGCTCCTCTAGTGCTCAACCAGCGTCGAAGGCTTCTGGTGTCGCCGCGCTGCGTGCTCGGTTCGAGAAGAAATGACTGAGCTGGTCGTGGCCGTGGTAGAGCAGAAGCAGTCCGAGTCTGCCTCTCTTTTTTTTTAGTATTTATGGCATGTCGATCAACGAGCTACTGTAGCTCTCCGAGTCCTGTGTGGTGGTCCTATGTTTCTAGTGGTTCAGTTTGGGCATGTTGTTGATGTACTTTTGCGGCATCACGAACGACGAGCGGCCCTGGTCGTGGATGAAGAGGCGGCCGCACACGGGCATGATGTCCCACTCGAGACGCAGCGTCACGTTCGTGCCACGGAGCTCGTCGCGCTGGTCGGCGAGAAAGTACTCGACGCCTTCGTCTTCAAACTGGAGCGTCTTGGCCTCGTCGAGCGTGCGCACGATGCGGTCCCAGACCACGACTTCGTTCAGCGCGTTGCTGGGCGTCGTGAACTCGGCCACGACGTACACGAAGAGCTGCTTCACGTTCCAGTTGAACACCGAGCTCAAATCTGGTAGAGATACATACCGTGAGTCCTCTACAAACCACTAGGATACAATGACTAACTAGCTTTAAACGCACCGGCGTCGAGGTCGAAGGAGAGCGTGGCGCGGTCGGTCTGGTCGCGGTAGCGGCGCAGCGACTGCAGCTTGTTCATCTCGAGCTTGCGCACGACGGGCGTGGGCTCATGGAGGTACGTGCTGAACGACGTGAGCGTGCACATGATGGCCAGCGTCGTGAGCGACGCGAAGACCAGCGAGTTGGCGCGCGTCCACACAGAGTACATGGCTGCTTTGTCGCGTCGCGCTGGCTTCTTCGGGCTGGTGATTGATGAATCTGCTTGATGCGGGGAGCTCTTTTTCAGCCAGATCGAGTGCCACGTCGATTTCTCACTCTGATTCTCGACAGTCTAGAATCAGATAGGTGGATCAGATGACAGTGTCGAAAATGTCGATATCGTCGTATTCAACAATCCGGTGAATCGATGTCAGGAGATGTCTCGAAGACATTCAGACCCGCTGGCATCTGCGACATGCGATCGTACATTTTACGCCTCTATCATTGGCTATAAATCAAAATACGAGTATATCATTGGTTGAAATAGAAGCGCAGCTGGATTTCCGAAGGGTACGACTCGTACGACCAAGTGGCGTGATGCCAGCGAAGAAACATTTGCCGAACGCGACCGGAACGGCAGGGAGCTCTTCGAGCCATCGCCTGTATCCTCTGGACGATTCCGAGGCCTTTGCGCTGCGTGCCTGCTGAGTTCACGAGCGTCTGCGTCCAGCGAGAGTCACATTCTCAGTCCCCGTGCAACTGCGATTGTTTCACGACGTCAGCGGACCCAGGAAATCCCCTCAACACGAGAAGCTACGCTACGCGACTAAGGCAGGCCTGTTCGACTCGGAACGCGGCCGAAAAGAGCGTCTTGACTGATAGCGAGTGAGCTAAACGCCGAAGAGGCAAGTGACGACTCCTCACTCGCGAGATTCGTGAAAGGAGACGCGGGACGAAGCGTCTACTGCCGCCTAACGAGCCAAAGGCCGCGAGTTGTGAAGCCACTGCGTCACCAGCTCAGCTACAAACCACGGCGACTGGCGTGTCTTACCAGCGCCCCACGAGGTCCCACTTACAGCCTGCCGTGTGAAGCCACGCATTGACCAAGACAGCGACTGGAGTGAACGACTCACTCAGGGGTAGTAGTGACAATGGACACCTCACGACCAGACCCTCACACCAGTGGAGCCCACAATAGCTACAGCCACGAAGCCCACGCAGCACCACAGCCACCACCACCACCGACACCACAGCAAGCGCCAATGCAGCCGCCCGTCTACAAAACAACAACAGTCGAAGACGACCGTGACTCCCACATCCCGTACGTCGCGCCGCTGTCGTCGACATCAGCGACCGTGAATCTGCCCATGGGACCCCCCGTGATCAGCACGTTGCCGCCCATCGCGACCGCGCGGCCGCTGGGCAACGCCAACGCCTTCAACAACAGCGGCAACGGCAACATCCCAGTCGTCAACGGCATGCGGCAGACGCCCTACGGCGTCACGAACCCGCAGTACCCACCGACGATCGTGAATCTGTCGGCCGCTCCATCCGCCGCCGCGCCTCACATGCTGCCTGTGGACATTCTCGCGCCGTCGCCGCCTTTCTTCGAGTACATGGAGCAGTGCCGCTACACTGCGGGCTTCATGCTGTGCTACTACCTGTGCACGTTCTTCTTTTTGCAGCCGTTCTTCGTGGGCATCATGGGCGTGCTCACGGGCTTTTTGGGCTACTACGGCTCACGGGCTCCGATCTTCGCGGCCCATATCAAGTGGGTGCGAGGGTACCTCTGGATGAACTGCGCCATGGTGGCCATGAACATTTGGTACTTTGCCATCACCATGTTCTTCCTGTCGATGGACCACAGCAGCGACAGTAGCGACGACGACGACGCTCGCAGCACGGCGTCGTACCGCTTCGACGAGCAGCACCTCGGTCTATTTATCACGGTCATCGTCGCGCTCAACCTCGTGCTCCACATTCGAGGCACGCGTACGGCGCGTCGCTTCCACGCAGAGATGCTGCGGGCCGGCCCACTGCCAGGCATGCGCACGGTCATCGTGCTCGGGAACCCCGTGTAGAGAAGACGCCTACCATTATCATCCATCGTGCCTGTACCATTTTCATTGTTCGGCCACCCCAATTTTATTGACTTTGCCATCCTCCCAATATTTTTATTGTCTTCCCTTTCCAATATTTATTGTGGAGTGATGGTACTCCAGAAAGTGAGCAGCTCCACAGATTTGAGAGTTGAAAATGGCGATGTTGTTTGGATTGCGCGCGGCTCGCGCTGGGTCGCTGGCTGTGCGCCGCAGCAGCGCATTACTCTCTGCGCGTACTTTCTCATCTGCTGCCAATGGAGGCCCTCCATACAGCGTGCTCTTCTTCGGCACGGACGACGTCTCGCTCGCGACGCTGCGTCGCCTGCACGCCAACAGGTCCGCTGGTTTCCACTAGGCAACTGCGTATGATCAATTGACTCCGTAGCTCACAATTAATTGCAACTTGCTCAGCCAGGAGAGCGATCCAGCGAAGCGTCTCGTTGGTGATATCACGGTGATCTGCCCGTCGGACCGCAAGGTCGGCGGCGGCCGCGGAAAGGCCGACGGCTTCTCGCCCGTGCCAGTCAAGCGCTTCGCCCTCAAGCACGGACTGCCCGTCACGCACACACCGCCCAACGTGTACGTTCTCGTATCAAGGAGTTCATGGTGAACAACAATTGGTCTCACCAATATATATTTTCCATTTCTACAGGAAGTCGCTCAAGCAGTGGCGACCGGAGCTCTTCGAGACGCAGCGCTTCGACGTGGGCGTCGTGGTCTCGTTCGGCTACTTCTTGCACCCGCATCTGACTGAGAACTTGACCCACGGCGCCATCAACATGCATCCTTCGCTGCTGCCAAAGTACCGCGGCCCTGCGCCGATCCATCACGCGCTTCTCAACGGCGACGAAGTCACGGGCGTCTCGGTGATCGAGATCGACCCGCGGGCCTTCGACGTAGGCCGCGTGCTGCTGCTGAAGCCGTTCGATGTCCCCGCAGACATCACGTGCGGTCCTCTGGCCACTCAGTTGGCTGAGTACGGTGCCGAGTGTGTGCTGGAGACGCTGGCGGATCTCAAGCAGCGCAAGCTCAACGCCAGTGTGCAGGACGACAAGCACGCGACCCACGCGCCGAAGATCAAGCTGCAGGACGGATTCCTCACGCTCAGTGAGACGGCCGACCAGATCTTCTACCGATGGCAGGCGCTGAGTGACAACGTCGGCGTCTCGGTGCACTTCAAGGACAAGGACGTCAAGCTCGTGGAGCTGCGTCGTCCCAGCGACGAAGAGCTGGCCAGTGGTGAGTTACAGCCTTCGTACATTTGCTTACAGCTTTGTGGATCTGAGCTGACGCCTTTCTGTGTCTGTAGTCCGGGAGGAAGAGCAGCGTGTGTGTTCGAGCCTGGAGTCGCAGCCGCCTCAGTTCGCGACTGGCTCGTTCTTCTTCGACAAGAAGCTCAACGCGCTGTGGCTGAAGTGTGCCGGCGACTCGTGGCTGCTCATCACCAAGCTCCAGCAGGCGGACCGCAAGGTCGGCTCGGCCATCGACTTTGCGAACGGCTATCGACTCAAGCGGTCTCTCCAGCAGTTCGAAGCCATCTCGGCACTGGATGCTTTCCATGAAAATGGCAAATGATATCTTCACTCGATTATCAACGTGGTTATTAGTGACGAGTTCTTGACTAGGTCTCAGTTAAAAGCCAGCAACGACGACAGGCGACGCCGGCGGCATGGCAACCAACGAAACCTTTCCACTGCGGCTACTGCTACGTCTCTTCGCACTGGAAGCAGCCACCTTCGCACTGCTCTGCTCGAGCCACAGTGCGATCTCCACTTCGCCCTTGGCTCGCGCACGCACAGCGGCCTTGGTCGAGAACTTGTGCGGGTAGTGGGTTACCAGGAACTTGACCATATCAAAGTGGCCGTTCACAGCGGCGTTCTCCACCGCCGCCTCCGTGCAGCCTTCCGTGCGGTGCGTGTGGAGGAACTGGACGATCGCCAGGTTGCCGTTGGCGGCCGCTGCGTCCATCGCGAACTCGGAGCATCCTTCCGAGCGGTTGAAATGCAGGTACTCGACCATCTCCAAGTGGTTCTTGCTGGCCGCTGAGTCCATGGCCGTGATGGAGCACACGGCGCCTGGCACGACGTGCTCAGTCAGGAACTTGACCACGTCGACGTGGCCGTGCATGGCGGCGCCGTGGATCGCCGCCTGGGAAGCGCCGTCTTCACGGCGGCGCTCGTACAGGAACTGGAGCACGTCCATGAAGCCCTTGGTTGCAGCGTAGTCGATACAACGGAACGAGCCAGTGTATCCCTTGGCCACGAGCAGCTCGAGAATGTCCATACGCTGTGCGTTGGCCGCTGCTTCGAGGGCATAGTTGCTTGTGCCCTGTGGACGGTTCTCTAAGATCCACTGGATGCAGTCCATGCGTCCTCCGTACACGGCACTCTGCAGCTCGTGGTACGCCTCGCCTAGTAGTCCGCTCTCGTTCATCCATAGCAGCGTGGGCAGATCGGCGTAGTATGCAGCGTTGTGGCTCTCCCAGTCGTCCCAGTTCACGAGCCCCTTGCTGTGGACGTACTGCAGTAGAGGCAGATGCTGGAAGCGGATCGCCGAGTACACTTGGATCGTGTCCACGATACGGCGGTCGATCTTCTCATCGGCTTCAAACACGGGCACCAACAGCGTCTCGTAGAGCCACTCGACCGTCGGCAGCTTGTTGAACTCGATGGCTGCCCACAAAGCAGGCGTGATCAGTTCCTTGAGGTCTTTCCAGAAGGCCTTCTGTCGGAAGGTCTCATATAACCACTGGAGCACATGCGTGTGGCCTTGGTCGGCGGCTCGGATCACACCCACAGCCGTCACGTCACAGCCAAACTCAGCGCATAGACTCTTCATAACCTCCAGGTTCCCCAGCATCGCTGCATCGTCCATGGCCTCGTCCGTTGGCTTGCCGCCCAGAAAGGCCACAATCTCAAAGTGGCCGTTCGCCGCAGCGGCGTTGCAGACACTAGAGCCGAGCGTAGAGCTCGCGCACTGCTTGAGCTTCTGGATCGTTTGCAGGCGACCCTGCTTGGCTGCGATCGTGGGCAATGAGCGGTGCAAAACAACGCCCAGCGTCTCCAGCACGAACTCGACGAAGGCCCACTTGGCGTCCGTCATGGTCTTTTCCGAGGCGAACGCCGTGCTCTTGGCGATGGCACCGAGATCGATGGCCTTGGTCTTCTTGCGGAGCTTGGCAGGGAACGTAGGCGTCGTTTCTGGCTCGGAGTGACGCTTGTGGATGACCCACTGCACGATCTCCAGCTCACGGCTGAGCACGGCCTCACGCAGGAGCAGATCCTGGTTGCCCTGACGTTCTTTCTTGCTGGCTTCTTCGTAGATCCACTGGAGAACCACGAGGTCCTTGGCCTGAATCGCCCACACGGCAACGTCCCACAGCGAACGACTCGCATGGATGAACTTGACGAGGCACTGGACCATCGCGAGTCCACTCTTGGCCTGGATCGTGGCCTGCAGCGTCGTCCAGACCCAGCGGTTCAGCGCCAGTGGCTCGTCGACCGTGAAGAGCCGCGTGAGCACACGCTGTACGAGCAAGGCGCTGCCTGTGGCGATGGCCTGGTCACGCGAGAAGCGCACGGAGCCATCGAGAAAGGCGCTGATGCGGTCGCTGTGGGCGGCGAGGCGAGGCTCCGCGCGGGACGCGAGAGTGACGTACGTGAGTGTCGACATGGCTGACGACGAGAAAGAGGAGGGAGGAGGAGGGAGGAGGACGGTGAAACCAAAAGCAAATTTGAAAATGACGGAGAAGCAGAAGCAAGCGGCGCGAAGACCAGAGAGGAGAGGCGAAGGAGATGGACGCAGAAATAGCCAAGTCCGTGCTGACACTGGACTGGACTTGCACTTTTCGAAAAGGGAAATTACCATCATTCCTGACAGGAATGACGGTAAATATTGGCATGGAAGTGCGTCTGAGCGGCGACGAGCGATGCATGCGTCCGATGCGCGGGACGGTTATGAAGGCCGTTGCAGTGTCAGGCGTGGAGCTGTACCGTAGAAACAGCTACGGATACCGGTAAGAGGTGTCTGTGCGTGGATCGGCTCGCGAGAAGCGCTTGAAAAATGCGAGCTGGAGAAGGTCGGATCAGATATTGAATCAGATCTGAGAAAGGCAACGAGGTCAGCTTCAAGTGCCAAGCGACGTTCCAATTTTGTGCAAGAGACGTTTTGGCTTTGGGCGTGGAGTCATCCAAAGGCGTTGAGGCAGTCCTGGTTTATTAGAATACGATTATGATCTTTTTTATTTGGTTTAGATGGCATTTACTTGCACAGCACACAGTGGAATAGAGAAATAGATAAGCAAAAATGGTGTCGACCGACGGACTCGACACGAGCGGAAGGACCCAGCAGCTGACAGTGAGACGCTGATGGCGACTCACATGACGACGCAACCCGAGGAGGCCTTCTCGACGTGGTCGGCACGGACAATGTCGGCCGCGCGGATGAACGCCGACACGTAGCTGCGGCCCTTGAGGTCCCACTCGAGCGCGACGCAGTAGAAGTCGTCGGACGCGCGGTAGCTCACGACCACACCCGTGCCATACGGCGTCTTCACGACGTCTCCACGCGCGGCCTTGATGGTCTGGAGGATGGCTTGCGGCTGGAAGAAGCCACGCAGCTCGCCCTTTTCCATGAGCGCGTGGCGGATCGAGACGACGTGGACGCCGTCATTGGGACGAACCTCGACGAGGATGCCTGATCCGTAGGCCGTGGAGACTGGTGAGCCGATGCGTCCACGCACAGGGTGCTTCAACACCGACGCCTGCAGGTATCCACGGAATCCGTCGAACTGCACGGTGTACACGCCGTCAAACATGCGGTACGAGACCACCAAGCCATCGCCGAACGGCGTCGAGACCAGGTTGCCCGTGGTGAAGACTGGTCCAGCAGGCACGGGGGCAACGTGGTGGTTCATGCCAGTGAGGGAGCCGTTCTCCGATGGCGCCGTCGACTGCCAGCCGCCGCGCAGGTAGCTGAACGGGTAGCCGAGAAGCTCGAGCGTGTTGCGTCGCACGTGGGTGGCAGGCAGTTCAGAGATCTGGTCGTTCTGCACGAACGCCGTGAAGCCACGCAGATGCGGCGCCTCCATCGAGATCTTGAGCACGCCGTTGTACGGCTTGGACATGTTGGTGTGGCCAGCTCCGAACGGCGTCTCGAGGCGGCGCTGCACACCTTCATCGGCGTACGGAACGATGTGGAGCTGCGTGTTACTGCCAGAGCTGAAGCCATAACGGAACAACTGGAAGATGCCGCCGCTGGTTGGAGCCACATCGTCCTGGCTCGCAGTCTTTGACGACAGCGACAGTAGTGGCATCTCGTCCATGGTCGGACTGATCTCACGGACAAACGACTTGGTGAGGAACGCCGTGACGAACTGGCCTCCAGCCAGCGTCCAGTCGGTGAGCTCGATCTCGTAGATCTGGTCGTGTGGTCGGTAGCCCTGCACGATACCCTTGCCGTACGGCGTCGCCACAGGAGATCCTTCGATGATGAGGGTCGCCAATGCACCGCTCGTTGGAGTAGTGGTGGTACTTCCTCGTGACGACGAGCCGAGTCCGAGCATCGAGAAGAAGCTGCGCGAAGGCGACGCCACCGCGACACTGAGTGCCTTCTCCTGGACCATCACCACAGTCTTGGACATCTCGGTTCGAAGCAGTTGAATTTCGTACACGCGGTCGACAGGACGCATGCGAAGCACGAAACCACGGCCGAATGGGGTCTCGACAGCGGCACCGATGCTGAAGAGCGGCTTCGGCAGAGTGGCAGAGCCAGGCACAAACGTGCTGAGTCGCTTGGTGATGTAACCCAGACTGGTGCGGACACCGGCAAACATCCGGGGTGAGGAGTTGTCAGCGTCGCCGGTCAAACGTTTCGCTTGGTAGATCGCATCGGGGGCAAAGTAGCCGGTCATCGGCATGGACGAAGCCCTACTTTCGATCGAGATAACGTAGATCTCGTCCTCTCCACGGAACTTCACGACACGACCGTCGCCGAACGGGGTTGTGACAAGTGTGTGTGGTGGGTAGATGCGAGCGAGCGGCGCCTTGCGAACCTTGACGTACTGCAGCGGACTCTTTGTGATTGGCGAGAGATCACCGACGACAAAGGGCACGATGCTCTCTTCGCCGAAGAAGCCCTGGGCACGGCGCTTGCGCATACCGCTCCAGTCGATGAGATCCACTTGGTACATGCCGTCGACACCACGGTACTTGCGCACGATACCCTTACCAAACGGAGTACGGACATCCGAGTTGATCTTGAAGATCTGCGGACGGAGCACGAGAGGGACGCTGTCCAGCTTGCCGGTCTCCAACAGGGCGTTCGCACGAACGAGGTCGTCGTTGAGCAGGACACGGGCTTTCTCGCGGTTCGTGGGCATCGGCCACGTGTCAATGGCGTCAAAGTTCTTGACCGCATCCTCACAGATCTTCTTCAATCCGGTGAGACGAAGCTTGCCCATCTTGAACGCCTCGACAGCAGCTCCAGCGTACGTGTTGAAGAACACGATGTTCATCTTGCGCCACTTCTCCAAATCCGCCTTCGAGCGGTAGCCATACGTCTTCTCCACTGGCTGCACGAGGTGGAAGAAGCCAGCTTCCAGCGCACCAGGACCAAACTTCTCCACGATCAACTCGGCCGCACGCACGTCTCCCTGGCCATTGTCACCGACGAACACGTGCGTGAACTCTGGGTACAGCTGATAGTACTCGGCAAAGTTCTCGAACTTCTTCTGCGCCATCGGCTCCAGGTCGCCCTGCACCATGAACGCGCGGCCCGACTTGAGACTACCGGCGAGCATGGTCGGAAGCGTGTGCATGCCCTTGTTCTCGTACAGCGCTGCAAACTTGGCGTACGACTTCTTCTCCGACATATCTTTGTACACGTGTGGACGCGCCGAGAGGAACACAAGGTTACCAATGCGGTCGTCTGTCCAGTCGTCCGCGCCTGCCGTGCCCATGTCCAACTCGCGGTAGAATGGAAGCACACCAGGATACAAAGCGTGGCGAGGGTAGCGAGTGTCCAGCCCGGCCGGGTAACGGCCTCCACTCGAGTAGAGTGTGTCATCAACATCGCTGAGCACCTTGCGCCACGCGTGCTGTCGTCGCTTCATCGCCTTCTTCGTGTTGAGGCGCATGTGTGCCGTCTGGACACCGGCTTCTCGACGGATGTGGGACAGAATGTCGTTGCGGATCGAAAGGTCTCGGATATCGTTGAAGATGAGCTTGTGGATACTGTGGAAGTCGCCCTTGGCATCGCTGTAGGTCTTGAGGTTGCTGAGGTCGTCGCCGGAGGTCTTGAGGATGATGTTGCGGACCCACTTCTCGCTCATGGGGTGCGCACTGATCTTCATGACCATCAAAGCATCCAACAGGATCGCCCGCGACGTGACGCTTAGATCCGCGAGTCGTGTAGAGCAGAGCAGATCCAAGATCAGCGTGCGGCTCATGTCCGACCGCACCTTGGAGTGGTCCTTGACCTTGTAGAACAGCAGTGCGAGCCGAATGTTGTTGACGATGTAGTTGAGCTCGTCCTTCGACGCGCCTGCAAGGATGCGGAAGATCTTCTGCTCCTGGGTCTTGACGCCCGTGAGGTTGATCATGTTGTTGATAGTCGAAGGCAAGACCATGCGGTCGATACGCGTGACGCACTCGGACACGAGGTTGGCCTTCTCTTCGGCCGTGGCCTTGTACTTAAATAGGTTCTGCGCCTGTAACTCCGGCTACATGGTAGAAAAGATGTGATGTCAGAGTGTGTCCCTCCACATGAAGAGGTAGCAGAAAGTACGTACCGCTTGTCGTAGGCGCGGCTTGCGGCTGATCTCTTTGCGGTGGATGAAGCGGTCGAGGAAGTGGACAAACGACGTGAACGCGACCACCAGGAACATGCCCATGGACGAGTTCCAGCGACCAACGGCCAGCGGCGAGTCTTGGATGTACAGCACCGCGGAGCTGAAGAGGAACGCCGTCATGGTCCAGAAGCGGTTCTCGAACTCCTGCGCGTCGTGCCACCACCAGTTGCTTTCGTTCGTGAGATACAGCACGACCATGTACATGAGCGCGGCCCAGGACGCGCACAGGAACGGCGCGTAGGCAAAGAACGCCATGAGCAGCAGCGCGAACAGCAGACCGAAGAAGAGCATGAGCACCATGACCATGGGGTTCCGCACGGGCTCGTTATTCGCGGTCACCGCAACGCCGCCGCTCATCATGCCGCTGACGCTGCTGCGTGGCGGCGTGCGAGAGTTGGCCTGCAACTTCAATCGCTGGATCTGGAGAATCTGGTGCGTCGGACTCAAGGACGCTTGCTGTGATGACCGTGGCGACGACGGCAGCGACGACGCCACGGACGAAGTAGAAGACGGAGGCGGTGACGCCGGTGGCGGTGGAAGCATGTTGTACGCGTAGACGCGCTTCTGCTCCGTGATCGGGAGCGTCGTGCTCATCGTACGAGCCCCAGTACGCCAAGATTCAACACACCGTGAAGATGGGGGATGTGCGCCACTGAATCGGCGATTGTGCGGCTTCCAGGATCGGGATCGCACGCGCGACTTCGACTCAGGCTGACCGATACACCCACGCAGATAGAGCGCGTGTGTGGAAGTGGATGGCGGTGCGTGAAGGCGGCGATATGGACGGAGATGCACGCGCGGTTTCCCTTGCGTTCGCCCGCTTTACACCAATGGGCAGCAATGAGCAAAATGAGATTGGGATTGTTGACCGAAACGTTTTTCTCTGAGTGTGGTGAGAATTGTACCCCAGGAGGGGGCACAACAAGCGGAACGTTCACGGCGGCTGGTGATAGTGATGTCACGCCACGGAATGACGGGCGATAGGGGTAGGGCAGGTGTTCATGGGCCACAGGTCGGATGACCGCACAATCACCGACCCGTGACAAATTGCCCACGTTTTGACTCGAAGGTGGAGCAGCTGGCGGGTTAGCCCACGTGACCCGCGAATGCCTCGGCCCGCTCAAACGGATCAGGTGAGTGACATTTCTACCAATCAGATCCCCGCACCGCACAATCCGTCGACCACTGGACTGACTTTTTCCCCACTCATGAGTGGAAGTGACGCGACCGACGCAGCCTCGACACCCGACGCGATGGAGGGCCAGCGCGGTGGTAAGGCCTCTGCGTGTGAGTGGCTCCGGACGATCGCCATACACTTCAGTAGTATACTTCGTGATGACTGCCTTTCATCCATGAAGCGTCGTGTGAAGATCTCCCAATGCTGCGACTGTTCATCGTCGCGATCTTATTCCACAAGATTTGCATGAAGGGGCTGCGCTGCTTGCAGTTGGGGGCGACGACACTTCACCCTCTCCCCCGTGATTCAATACTGTATGCCTCATCCTCTGAAAAGATCCAGGAGTAAACCTACTGCAGCAAGAGCCACCCAATTGCGCTTGAAGTGCAGGGTTGCGCTCGTCCAGCACAGCTAAAAATCCCCTCACGGACTAACACTGTGTACGGACGGACCATTGCAGTTTGTCTGTTGAGTCTACGACTGTTGCTTGGTTTGCATTGTGGACCCTCTGACGTCGTTTGGCTCAATTTTGAACGAGCTGAGCTCATGGCTTCACTGTGATTGAGATGAGATTTTCGAACAGGACAGGATGGTGATGATGGCATCACACCCACCGACTGCTGTGTGCATCGATGATGCCTGTCAGGCCATTCCCATGCTGCTTCCAGCGTCATCGCATTTGACTGGTCTGTGCTCTGCAGCCTCTTTCATTAGCGACTCGCCCAAAAAACACCGGCACGCATCGAATGGTGGCCCGAAAATGCGTGGCTGTGTGGAAAAGCAAATGTCGCGGCTGTGCGTGGCGTTTATGCGAGAGCGGTTGGTTATGAGCATTAGCTGCGAGCACCTTCCAGTCATTCGCACTGGCACATGGCGTCATGACCAAGCCGCGTTGTGTGACACCCATGGACTGACTGCGCTGCCAACTTCAAGCAGCTCATTTGCCAGCTTCGAGTGAAGCCACATCCCCAGATCTGAGTCGGCGTCTCGTCATGACCGCCACTCCGCTGACGCAGCGGCATCACCACTTGAGGTCTCGTGACGCGTCGGTCTGATCACTGAATTTGATTGATGTGATTCAGGTCAAAATGTCAACATTGCAAAATTGATTTCTAAGGGGAATCGGATCATGTAGGCATAGAGGCTTCTATTTAGAGCACCCGTGGACTGCACCCGTGGACTGGATGAGATCATTGGACGCGTAGGAAGCGGCGTGGTGGTGGTCATGCAGGCGGGCAGTGGCTGCTGGTGGATCGCGTCCTGGAAGAAGCTGGAGCAGGAATGGCACGCGACCAGCATGCGCGCGCAGCAGCACCTCTCTAAGATCGCTGATAGCTTGCAGAAGACGACGTACGTAGCTGTCGGTTGGGTGGTGGTGTCTTCTGGCGCTGATGATGATGATGTGGTGATGGCACAGATACCTCGACGGAGAGCATTGGGGTGCGCTGTCGGACTGCACGTTGTTACAAGACCGTGCGCTTTCTCGGGTACGGTGGCTGCAGATGTGGTGTATTCTTGACACGGGTGTGTCAGCTCAATCCATTCGTGTCAACTGTAGCTGTGGGAGCTTGTGCACCGCTGCCGGAAGAGGCTGAACGATGATGTAGAGACACTGGTAAGCTCATCTTTACGAAGGTTTTTCGTTTGATCATGTGCTGACTGTCACTATGGTCGTCCAAAATCGTAGAGCTCCGTCGTCCTGAAGATGCGATTACTCCTCAGCGAAGAAGCCAACGCCAGCACCAAGAAGATCGACGAAGCGCAGCGCCAGCGATACGGTAAGCTTCCATTCTGATCACGGGTAAAGCACAAGAGCTTTTCATATCGAACGCGAATGCTATGGGGGTTGTATTTGCTTATCTGCAGATGCGTTTCTGCTCGAAGTCGTTAGCATGTACGAGCGCGAGCTCGTCACCAAGGCGCTGATCGCCGCCGATATCGCCAACTGCGATAAGCACGACATCATGACGCTGTACATCGCGTCTTGGCAGATGCAGCCACACGTCGACAAGCCGCGTATCGACGAGATCTTGCTGCTCATCACGAACGACTCGCACTATTCAGGTTGAAGCTCACCCACAAGATAACCTCTACTATGTAATACTCAAATCATGCACCTGCCGTGACGAATAACTCAGGCCGTAATCTCTAGGTCGACCTGATTTATCTAGATTGACCGGCTCTCACGTGCTTCACTCCCACCTGGCTCGACAAACAGGCCCACCCGTTTCCAAAATTGTAGGACCGATACTGGAACCCGTTTTCCGTGTCATTCCTCCCAAATGCTTTGTAGAACGCCACATATTGGGGAACCTTGGGAGGGGTGTAAATATCTGGCCTCAACCTCAAATGACCCAACCTAGAAAGTTCTGTTCTTCCAGGTCGACCCGAAAATAAAAAGTGGAGCCCAAAACGGCCTCCAAGCCAAACCTCAGACATCCTGAGCTTTTCTGGGTACGTAGGTACTGCATGCCGAGACCGCTGCTAAGAAAGGCATTTCCATTGATCTCCCCCCGCGTCTCACTTCCACTGCGCTATCTGTGTGTGTGGCGTGTAGTGCAGCGCGTATATTAAGCTCGCGCTCTGTTCCCCCCGCGTCGCAGTCACAGCCTCAGCCTCAGTCGTCGGCCGCTGCGCTACCTCGTCCAGCAGCTACACAGCGCCAACGCAACTCCTTCGCGCGTGGTGATCTTCCTCCGACCGCAGCAGCGTATACACCGCGTTATATAAACCAGCAACACCATGGCGGAGAAGACCAAGCTCGTGCGCTCGCCGTCGTCGTCGTCGTCGCTCGGCAAGAGCTCGCGCGCGCTGCCCACCAACTTCCGCACAGGTCCGTTTGTGGGAACGACTGCCTGTCTGCGCATGCGATGCAAAATGGACCATAACATACTGACGTTGTTGTTTGGCTTGTACGACTGAGCAGAGGAAGTGCGCGGTTATCTGTTCAAGAAGACGCGCGACGGCAAGTGGCAGAAGCGGTGGTTCGAGACCAACGGATGCTTCCTGACCTACTACAAGGTCCGTAGCCTCTCCCTGAGCACTACCCTGGGCCTCTTTTGCTGATCGCATACGCTCTTGTGCAATAGAAACAAGGCCAGAAGCTTCTCGCCGCACTCAACTTGCCGCAGGTCGGCACCATCGCGCTCATGGGCGAAGACTCGGCCGGTACGTTTTCTTGAAATATGTACTTTCTGGGCAGTTCCATCGATGAAATACTGATCTGGTGGTCTTTGTACATGAGTAGATGGTCCAGGACTCTTTACTATTGAGCTGAATGAGCGCGTGTACACGATCAAGGCGCGGTCCCAGGACGAAGCTGCTTTCTGGGTCGATGTACGTGTGCTGCCTTTCTATCTATGCCCTACACGTGAGACGCTGACTCGTGGCTCCTGTTGCTATTGTTCAGGCTCTGTTGTGGCGCCAAGCTGGCGGCGTGGTGACGCAGAAGTCCCCTGACGTCGTCCGCTCGAACTCGCTTTCGTCGGCGCTCGAAGAACACTCGGGTGACGAGCGCACGCCCAACAAGATCAAGCAGCCAGCGTCTGCTGCGAAGAAGTCCGGAGTTGAAGACCAGACGCTGTCTGCAGACGACGTGAAAAAGGGCGGCTGCGGGCCGTGCTGCATCATCCAATAGCTGGACTGTGCCGCCGCCGCCGCCGCCGCCGCCGATCCTCCTCCCAGTCAGTCAGGTCTCTCTACCCCATCCACCACTCACACGCCTCGAAAAACGAATCCAAAAAGCGAACACGCAAATCTCGATGATCGACATGACGCTTCTTGCTATGATGTACTCACAACACAATGGAAGCGAGTTCGATTTTGTTTGTTGTTACGGATCGATCTCTTTCGCTTCGGTGTCTATGGTGCACTGGAGGCGTATTTTCTCCAAAGCGTAGCTTCCCCGATGCCCAGCTCTTCCAAGTAGCTCACTGGAGACGGCGCCTGGCCTCCTAACAGAGACTTGAGGATCTCGTTGGCGTCGCGAGCTCCTCCTTGGCTCATGAGCTCGTCGTGAAGCGACCTGCCGGATTGCTTGTCGAATGGATCCGTCTGGAAGCGGGCGTTCCAAATCGCCGACGCAAACACGCGAGCGTAGAGGTAACTGTAGTACCCGGCTCCGTATCCGATCAAGTGGCCGAACCGCGTGTGCCAGTACGTGCCGTCGACGTGAGGCACCACAGTGTGCTGGTCCTGGAGACGCTGCAGTGTCTGGGTCGTGGTTCGCGTCGAGCTTGGCGGTTGCTTGTTGCCGAAGAGCTGCAGATCCAGCAGTGAGTACAGACACTGGGTCTGTGCGTCCATGGCCGCGAACATGTGCTTGCTCTGCTTGAGGTTGTGCATCATCTCGCGTGGGATGGGCTCGTTGGTCTGGTAGTGGCGCGCGAACTCGCTCACGACGCGATAGTCCCACGCGAAATACTCAAAGAGATGCGACGGCGTCTCCACGAAATCCAGCGACGCACGAGTCCCCGAGAGATGCTGGAACTCGGTCCGCGACAGCAGCGAGTGCATCGCGTGGCCGAATTCATGGAACAGCGTCTCGACCTCCGAGTGGCTACAGGACACAAACCACAAAATCAATCAACGACCACTCGGCTGGTCAAACAACACCAGGCGGATACGTACTTCAGAAGCGAGGGAGCTGACGGAGCAGGCTTGTTGAAGTTGCAGACAAGCGCGACCAGTGGCTTCTGGTACTCGTTCTCGCTCAGTCGCTTGCCACAGCGCACAGTGAAGTGGGCAGCGTGGTTATACTTGAAATGGCGAGGGTACAAGTCGAAGTAAATGTACCCCAAGATCTCTCCGGATGCAGTCTTGAGCCCTTGCTTCTGGACGTCCGGATGCCACGCCTCGTGCTTGTCCATGGGAAGAGAGCTGAGCTCCAGACCGAATAGCTCGCGGCAGATGAGCGCAAGACCGTCAAGACACCGCTCGAGAGGAAAGTAGCCGGCGAGCACACGCGAGTCGATGCGATACCGCTGAGCCTTCAGCATGCCCATGTAGTACGGAAGGTCCCACATCTCCACGTCGCCCGTGGAGACGCCTCCATGGCGTCGCTCGTGTGCTTGCTTCGCAGAGCTGATCAACCGAAGCTCTTGCTTGGCCTACAAGCATGACCGTGTCATCAATGAAGTGCCCATGACTGGAGATACCACAGTGTTGGGTACCTTGGGCATGAGGTTTTTGGCCAGAGAGCTCACGAAGCTCTCAATTTCTTCGGGAGAAGTCATCATGCGGTCGCTGTTATCACCACAGTTCATCATTAGATAAGCAGAGTACACTAGACCATAGAAATAGCGCGTTCGTGAAGGTCGTACCTCATGACGAAACGGGCAAATGACTCGAACCCCAGCAGTTCTGCCAGTGCGTGGCGCTTCTCGCGAAGCTCATCGAGGATCTGCCACACAACATAGCACGTTAGACACCACAAAATTGGCTTCCAAGGCAAATAGTTCACCGCCCATCAACTCACTACCAGGTTTTCTTTGGCGCACGTGTTGCCCTTGATGTACATCTCCTTCCTCACGTCGGCGTCGCCGACCCACTTGAGTACCGTGTTCATCACGTGCAGATCCGTCGGCACGCGCACAATGTTTCGATTCAGCAGCTTGCGCTCGCACGATTCCAAGATGCCGTGCGGCAATGGACGAATGAGCTTCTCCGGCACCTCTACGAAGTCGCGTGCCGTGAACATGGTGCGCTGGAAGTCCATGCTCAGCTGCGTGATCTCGTTCTGCAGCTTGATCACGTGTCTGCGACTGCTGTGCGGCAAGTGGATGCCGTCGCGTTCAAACTCCTTGCGCAGCAGCACAGCCATGCGTCGCTGCTCTTCCGTGAACGACGCCATGAGCGCAGCGTCCTCAGCCACAGCGCGAAGAGAGTTGTACAGTTCCACGTCGGCGTTCAGGTTCTGGATGAAGTCGGACAACTCGGTGAAGCAGCTGCTGGCGGCATTGCGGTACGCTCTACAAAACATAGCATTCGCGTTAGATACGGAGGACGTGCTACATGCAGTAGATATGGTGGGCGTACTCATCTGGGTGGACGTTGCGGCAGAGTTCGGCGGCGTCGATGACCGAGCAGATCGTGTTCGAGATCTCGTCGAGGTGAGCAGCAGCAAGAAATTCACAGTTAAGGAACAAATGCACATAGTAGCTGGTTTGGGCATGCGGGTCAGAGTAATCAGTAGGAAGCAGACGCAGAAAAGGATATCGATCGGATCGTGCGAAACCCCGGCGTGACCGTGCAGATCTGAGGAGGTCATTCATAAGTTTGGTGTTTGTTAGCTTCCTGACGTCAAACTCACACCAACCAGCAGACGCATCAACTGACCTCGTACTTGAGCTGTGTGCACTTGGTCTTTGCTTCCTCCGCGAGTCGCTTGAAGTCGCGCGGATGGAAGAGATTGGGCAGCTGGAACAGTCCCAGAGGCACGGAGCTGGCACTGGTGACGGTCGCATTGTGGCTGTTTGAATGCGAATTCGACCAGCCACTCGCCACAGAGAGGTAGCGAGCATGAGCGTGCGATGATGGTATACGAAGGAGCCGGCAACTGCGCTGCACTACGCTCGCAGCACGAGCCACAGAGGCGCCCGCACGCCGCATCGCCATCGCGGATACGCTGCGCATTTCTGGACTGCGCAATTGAGCGGTCACTTGAACAAAGAGCTGCTCATCTTTTTGACCAATGATATATCACAAATGAAATTTATATCCAATCAGACTTAATTGGGTCATCCAGGTGTTCACGGTTGGGCCTCGCCGACTGCCGAGGCCTCGAGCATGGCTTCAATTCGACGCAAGACCACGCCCAAGTCAGCCTCGAACACATACACGCCCGTCGAACTGGCGACGACGAGCTCTGTGACGCCGTCGTGGTTCAAATCGAGTGACGCGAGGCTGTAAATGCCGCCGAAGGCTCGCATTTGCCACTGTTCTGGCGGCAGTAGGGACCACTGTGGGGCCAGGACAGGCTCCACGGAAGACCCTAGTGGAATCTTGCTGTTGTCACCGGAGTCAGGGGCTGGTGGGAATGCGTGGCGCTTGTAGGCGATGAGAGCTTGGTCATCCGTGCCAATGAGCAGCTCCATCTCTCCGTCCTGGACGAGCAGTTCGAACAAACATAAACAAAATTCATGAGCTCATCACGCACGAGGCCACAAGGCAAATAGCAGCGAGCATACCAGGTAGATGTCCACAGCGAGCGCCGAGAAGATGGAGTCGTACTTGTCCGAGCCAGTCAGAATCTCCTTCCGAATCGAGTCACCGAGCTGTGAGCCGAAGACGTCTTCGTACACGACAGCGTGTCCGACGGCGCATGCCGCTACAAGATTGCAAACGAGTTGACCCTCTCTATGTCAAATAGATAGACGCGTCAGTTGGAATCAATCACCTCACCATCATATGCAGTAGGCTACAGGGGTGCACTCACCGCTTTGTTGTGAACAAAGAGACCGCCATGATGGGGCCGTCCACGCGCATATCGCGGACGTCGTATGGGCCACTCAAGATTCCATCAATGATCGAGCCGGCAAACACGCGAACGACTCTGTGCAAGTCATAGATACAGTAAAGCATGTTAGCAACCAAAGAATCAATAGCTGCGACGAGTTCTTCCTGGTTACGTACCCGTCGGCACAGCCCATCGCGATCCAACCACGCTCTTCAGCATGGAGCACGTGGACATCCACAGTCAGCACGGGGTGGTTGAACTGCGCAAACTCTGGGAAGAATGCCGCAAACTGCTCGTTCGACAGCCGCACACACTGTGAGCTGGGCTCTCCACCTCCTTCCAGATCATCCACGAAGCCAATCGCGACCATCGACTCCATGCGGAACAGGATGACACCGTTGAATTCAGCAGCAGAGCCGCTATGCGCTAGCGACCGGGCTCGTACGCTCATGATCGTCGTTGGTGCTGCGACGAGCTCAAAGCGAAGCGTTGAGCTGGATGACTCGGAGGGTCCACTGGTCTGACTCGACGTCTTGCCCTTGGACTTTGGCTTTGGCTTCGCCTTCTCTTTCGAGGAGGCTCCAGTATTTGTCGCTGTGGCTGCAGCTCGAGGATCGATGACGCTCAGGAAGAGCTTGTCGTTGCTTTCTCCATTCGTGGACTCGGCCACGTCGTCGTCGTCGTAGACTTCCGCGTACGCGACGACGATGCGCTCGCGTCCAGGACACTCAATCACGCCGCTTGCAATCACATCTACGGCAGTCGTTGGATCATCCAGGAACTCGACTTCGTGGAGCTTATACTCGCTGCCAGGGCCATCGCAACGCAGGACTTGGACGTTGCGGTCTGTCGTCACGAGCACGTTGCTTTACATCCATAATACAAATCATCAGCCAGCTAAAGAGGACGGCGGGTACGGAGTGGGGTGGGGTGGCGAACGTCTTCGAAGGGTTCACACGCAGGCTGTGGATGCTGGGCGCGCCGTCCTTGAAGGGGAAGAAGCGCTTCTGATGGAACGCCGTCGCCATCTCTTCAATCACTTTTCGGTTGAGGAGTGTCATCTCGTCTCAGATTATCGTCTGATGCGCATCAGATTTAGCCCATCTGAATACCGTAAATACGGTATCTTGGCGATTATGACCTCTTCAAATACCCGGTAAGCCGAGGAACGCTGCCGAAGGAACTCATGAAACGATGCATCAAGATGAGTGTGTAGAAAAACATCGCGTGGGAGGCAACGGCCGTGCAGATGCTGCAGTTCCATGGAGTGATGAGTCCTGTTGCGGTTCGTCCTTCCCTTCCCGGCTCGCCTGCCTTCTGAAATTCGTGGGCCACCTCGCGGTCGTCGTGGCCCACAAGCTCAGCTCAGCGTCCACCCATCGCGTTCTTCTGCTTTTGACAGCGGATCACACCGCGAGGAGATCCGCGCTTTGCCAAACCGCCCAAAGAACACCGCCGTCGAATGGAAATGGATACAATCAGTCGTCATCTTCGTCTCCTTTGACTGATGACGACTCAAAAAATCCGAGCCTGTGGCCCGCCTGCTTTGTGAGCTGGATGGGCCAGCCTCCCATCGTGGCCTACACGAATAGCAGCGTAGGACGCGCCAAATGCGCCGCCCGCCTGAGTAGCTCACTTTGTCCGACATGGATGCTGAGTTGGCCGCCGTGGAAGCGGCCCCGCCTTCAACATGCTCCGACATGGACGCCACCCTATCTATATATGTCAATGGCGTGCTTGACGACGGCACTACTCTATCAAGGGCTGATTGACACGCAAACCTTGGTGGTAGCGAACTGGAAGACTGCTAGAGCTCTGTGATCATGAACTTCAGATAAATAAGACATCACATTATTTCGTCTTACACTAATGACATGGATGCCAATGCATGCACGCCGCTATTCAATGGCGTTGGCTAGCTGCTACTTGAACCGACCGATTGGTCTCTGGTCCGACACTACTGCCAAGGGCTTGCACTCGACTGGCGCAAGCGGATCGTGGCCGTGTGCGGGGTGGAGTCGACGCTCCTGATCTGGCTGATGGAGGTGGCTGGCGTGCTGCTGGCGAGCGCTCGTTGGGTTCTTGTCTCCCACACGTGCAGGCTTTACTCGTACCTGAGCACGTCGTCGTCTCCGAAGAGATTCACTGCGGAGCGTCCTTCGTTCATGAAGTAGTCCATGCCGTAGGCTTCAGTCCACTCCAGCAGCGACATATCCGTTGGCTTCTGGAGCTTGGCCGATGGCGCGATGGTGTCGACAGAACCATAGCTTGGCACCGCTGGCAGAGGCAACTTCACTCGCTTGGCGAGTGGCTCAACCGCACTGACGACAGCGTTGTTCGCACCCTGCTTCTCCTCGAGCAGGCTCTTCACCAGCGAGGTCAGATCGCCAAGCTGGTCCATCAGATCTGAGACTTGGCCCTGCAGGCTCTCAACCGAGTTCTTCAAGGTCTCGACTTCTTCCTTGTCAGGCGAAGTCGGCTCCGAGTACGTCTTGCGGCGGATCTGGGACATCAGCTCCTGCTTGCCGCGCACAAACTTCTCGTGGTAGAACTCCCACCAGTTGCGCGTCTCATCGTCCATCGTGTTGATCACGATCTCGTCCTTCTTGTGCTTGCGGAAGCCGTAGAAGTTGAGCTGGCGCACGAAGCTGCTGAAGTTGTTGTGCTTGAAGTAGCGTGGCAGCATGACCTTAGCAAACTCGCGCGGGTTCTTGATGATGAACGAAAGGCCGTTCTCGCTCCAGCTCGCGACATGGTCAGGCGACGACTCGATCATGTCGTACGTCTTCTGGAGGAACACAGGCGCACTAGGGCTAACCGAGTTGAGCGCACCGCGCGAGATGGTGAGGTCGCCATCTGAGCTGCGCTTGCGGAGCTTGTCGGTCATGCTGATCGATGGAGTGGGTTTTGTTGGCGTTTTGTTCGAATGCCCTGTTGTTGGCGTTCTGGTTCGGTGACGACTTCCGCACCGCGAGTGATTTTAGGGACTGCTTTTGAGTGTGAAGGGGTCGCAAAGGGTCAGGCGAGCGACATCACGCAGGAGGGGCGACGTGTCTCTCGGCTGAGTATTCCGCAGCTGGCTCGGAGTTTAGCCTGGGAGGAGGAGCGACCAGGGCAACGCCTCCAAAGATTGCGTTGCGTGCGCCGCCTCCACGGTTTTATGGGATTGGCACAAGCTAGGGGTCGGGGTTGGCTAGGCGATGTTTATGACCACATCCAAAAAACCTCTTGAAGAATGTATGTGGGATAGAGAATCTTCATAAAACCTAGCTTGGTCGTCGTGGAAATGGCGGACGGGTCGTCGGACCGACCATCCAAACGGCTAGCTTGGCGGGGTCTCGGCGACGAGTCCGTGGCTTCGTGGACGGAAACAACTGAAGCGGCGCTGCTCATGTTGGTCGCTACGTACAGTAAAAATGGCGCTTCGTTTATGAAGCTACCGGTTTTTAGCGCTTCCCATGCGGCGGAAAACTGTTCAATGAAGACTACAAGTGTTGGGGCAGTGTGCGTGTGTGGATGAATTGGCGATCCTTTATTCACACGTTTCGCCACCACCTTACCCGCGTCTAATAAAAGCGGCTCCACGAGCACATGCCCCACGCACATATAGCAGCAGCCGACGAGGATAGTAAAAGCAAGTGATGCGGCAAGGATCTGACCAACCGACCAGGTTGGCTCTGGGCAGTTTCTCGTGAAGGCCACGATCTGGGCAGGTGAGGCACTCTGGGCAGACAATCAGGCCTCCTACCTTGGGGATCCGACCCGCCGACGCACATGGGGGATCATCCAGAGACGAGAGAACCAGTGGTGGGCGAGGCGGCCCACCGGTGGCATCACCTCTGTGCTTATGACCTTCTCCAAAGGCAGAGGTGCAACCTCGCCTAGAGAAAGGGATGGTGACAACCATGACGACACGATACAAGCCAGCGCCGCGTCTATGTTCCACGAAGTCATAATCCCGAGCTCTGAACATCAAGGCTGGGCTTTAGTGCAAACGATTCCTCACTTGTGATTGGTTGATTTTGTTGAAGGGTGGCAAGGGGAGCGCGCCACCATCTCTATCTTGATTTCACTATGGTTGCCATAGTTGCCCTTTTGAGTCGAGGTCAAAATCACAGCAGCGGTGTCGCACAACGAGTGTGGGAGACCGATTGGTAATCACATCATCGTTCGAGAGTGATGGTTTCGATTACGGTAAGGAGGACCGATAAGTGCAAGCCCATCCGGATTGGCAGATAATCCAAGTCGCCTGAACATTTCATTGGCTAGAATAGAGACGCGGAATTGCCCGACCCTCGTCGTCGGACTTGGGTGCAAATGTGTTCCGGTCCAACCACCACATGTCGCGCGGCACAGAGACAGCAGTACCGTAGATGACGACCGAAGTACGACCACTCAAAAAGTTGGGGCGGAAAAGTCGACGCGGCAACTTCAACTCCATCCGAACATGACGGGGAATATGGCGGCGGCGGCGGCGATGGCGATGCAGCGCAAGCGCCTGGAGCTGCGTGTGGCGTACATGGAGCTTCTCCACACGAAGGTACGTCATCCAGCCAAACAGCGAAAGCTCGGTGGGCCACGGGCCTTTTCCTGGCCCGTCAATAGAGTCCTGTAAGCATCCTCATGACTACCGTACAACAGTTGCTCACCGTGCTGTTCGTTCTTCGGGCTTCCTTTTCCTCGCAGGGAAACGAAGATGCGCTGACCGAAGTCGCCCTATCGGTGCCCGACCTGCGCAGATGGTTGGCCGATGCGAAGCATGAAGGTGATGACCGCGGCGGTGTCGGCTCACGGCCCACGCACTGTCCAGTGCAGTGTGGCCACAGCAGAGTTTGAAGGTGCATGGATACATTATCCATTGCCACTGACCGTTCTTTTGGCTTCAGCAGCGAGAGACCACAGCATCGCGATTGGCTCATTGATAGTGCGACACATGAAAGTCATGCCGCTTGGCCGTGACGACTCACGCGCAGCCAGGGCGCTGAGCGTGGAGCTGCTGAGCCACCTGGCGACGGATGGCGACGCAGTTTCGGCGGCTGCACGCGTCGCCGTCGCGTTGTTTGATGGTGACGTCCACGCGCTGGCTGAGACGCTCGTCTCGCTGTTTGGCGGGCACCTGGAAGACGACGAGACGCAGTTGTGGCGGTGAGAATGCGCGAATGATTGATGGAGGCCTGGCACTGATGTTGTGGACTGATGTTAGGATGTTGATCGCCGTGGTAATGAGGTGATGCATGTGCATTTCAGACTATGGATGTTGAGGCTCATTGGAAGCTGTGGAATGCAGCGCCACGCGCTTGGCTTCGCGCCGCAAAGCATCGACTACGACGACGTGAGTGATGTTTCCGACCATTGATGCTGTGGAAGTGTGGTTGACTGACTGTTCAACTTACCTGAACAGCTTTTGTATCGACCAACATCATCCACACACGACGTCTGTGGCTTTGATCGCGTCCGCTTGGCTGATTTGATCAACGAGGGTCTCGGAGGTGCGATCGCTGGCTGTCGCGTCGAAGCTGTTCGGGTTGGGCTCTTCATCACAAGCATCGGTCAAATGCACAACATCACTTCCTGACTGATGGAGCGATGCTCTCCACAGGTGCTTCGTGGTCTCGCTGTGTATCTCCAACCGGAAACCGGTTTGTTGCATCCTTTTCATGAGAGAGTTGGTTGAAGAGCGATCTGTGATTCTTGTATTGTGGTAATCAGGCGTGCGAGTGCTCGAGATTCTGTTGGACGCAGCCACCGAAGAACCTGATGAAGAAGCGGGCCAGTTCATGCTTGCGAATGTGTGGGAGATCACCTTCCTGCGGCCGCAACTTGCCCAGACGATGCTTCCTCAAGGCGAGGGATCAAGTTCTATGAGGCTCTGGAGTACGCTGTGTGTATCATCACCAAGACTTCGTCGAGTCAGTGTGCACGGAGCACTTCGTGCAATTGTTCATGCCAAGAACGCGGAAGGTTTCGAGCTCGAGCTGGTACGGCAAAAGTGAGGGCATCCCTGTCGCTACTTGGGACTGACGATGATTGAATGCTGCAGCTATTGCGCATCGTCGAGATGTGCGTCGACATGAAAGTCTATTACGTTTTCATGGGTCGTCATACTCACGCTGGTTTCTACAATGGCAGCTACGCATCGGGAACTGAGCAGGACGCCAAGTGCCAGAAGCTCATGTTCGATTTCTTCGAAGATAACCTCGGCAAGGCTCCTGTCCACCAAGGTCTCGTCGCGAATGCAGTTGTACGTACCCGCCTCATGCGATGGAAACTTCGTGGTTGAGGGCTAATGGTGGATGCTCGACTAGCTCAAGGGGACTCGTGACGTGCGGCATTCACGCTTGACGTGATTTCACTGTTCATTCGCTGACTTGCCATGTCCATTAGGCATTCCTCGCGGGTGTTCCGCTGCCTGCTGCTCGCGATGCCGGACTATCACAAGCTCGTCAAGTGAACGAAGAAGCACTGCTGCATCGATGCAACAAACTTCTGATGGCGACGCTCAACGAGAAGTCAACGAACGAAGTGATCGAACGCGTCAAACTGTCAGTTCTCTATCTGTCTCTGTATCGGACTCTGTAGAGGTGGAGGATTAACGCTGGTGTATTCCTTAGCATGTTGCGCAACGAGTTCTCTTCGATCTACTCAGCCAAGCGGATCGCCGAAGTTCTCGGAGCCACAGCGAGATCACAGACATCAACCAAGTGAAGGTCTCCTCAAGCAAGCATCACACAAAGTCGTCTATTTAGAAAATACTGGAGAACACCACCTTCTTCTTCTTGCCGGAAGGCGGTTTGCTCGCAGGCGCCGCAGCTGCTGCGGACGCCTTGTTGCCACCGAACGGAGCACTCGTCGCAGAGCGCGCGACCGGCGGCTGGCCGTTGCCACGCGCAAACTTGCGCTTCTTCTCGGTCGGCACCTCGATATGCGCGAAGATACCACCCGTCTTGCCGTTCGACGAGTTCTTCTTGGTCTCCGGCACGGGGATGCGGTGCTTGGACTTGTCGAGCGACAGGATATCCTGCACGGCCGCGAAGTTGTCGATCGAGCCCATGTCTTCGGCGCGCATGGCCTCGGACTCGCGCTGGCGCTTGCGGATCTTGTCCTTGCGCGACGTGACCACACGCACGAACCGCGACTCCTCGAAGTCTTTCTTCTCGGCCTCGTCTTTCGCGATCTCCTTGTCCAGCACGCTGCTGCCGCTGGCCTGGATCTCCTGCGGACGCTCGCTGAACTCCTCGCGCAGCTCCGACAGGATCGCGCTCTTCTGGAGACGCTTGCGGTTGCGCTCGTCGCGCTTGGCCTTCTTGATCTCCTCGCGCTCCTCCTCTTCGTAGTGGACGGCCGCGAGTCGCGGCGCGCGGTAGATGCCGTCCTTGGCGCCCTCTCCATTCTCGTCTTCGTCCTCACTGCCGTCTCCTTGGCCGTCCTGGGCACCTGCAAGCGCGTCTGGGTTCGGCGCGTAGTGGAGCGACTCGTCCAGGTTCTCGCCGCCCGACAGCGCGACCTTGAGCATCTTGTCGACCTGGTAGGTCATCTTGCGGTCCAATGGACGGATACGCTCGATCAGCGTGCGGTAGCGCACGAGCTCCTTGAAAACCGCGTGGTCCTGCACTTTCTCGGGCGCCTGCAGCTTGAGCAGCGCGAAGAACAGCTCCATCTTGGTGTAGTTGAGCAGCGCGTGGTTCTTCACCTGCAAGTAGCTCATGCCCGAGTCGGTCGCCAGCTCATTCTACATACACGCACACACAACATTTAGCATTGTCAGCGTACGCGTGATGAAGAAAGCTGCTACAGAGAGGACGTACGTCGACGGCGCCGTCAAGGCCCGAGACCTTGTCGTGGATCTGCTGGATCTCCTCCTGGAGCTTCTGGAGCACGCTGGAAACTGCGGATTCCACAGCACATACACACCATCAGCCACGTGTTCTCTATCATAGCCACCATGCCAGTGGCTGCAGGGACGCCTAGACGCCGCCATATCCATCGCGCGCTCACCTTCCGCCATCTTTATCGTTGGTGCTGCTTCTTGCGTGTGTCTTCTCACCCCGCCAGTCACCTTTCTCCAACCAATAATCCATATTTTCGGCCAATCATCACAGTTTCTACTCAGACTCAGACCATGAGTATCAGAATCTGACTCCAATGATCATGATCACGAAACGACACTGGCAGTTGAAAATGGACCCGCAGCCAACGGCCGTGTATGCCAAGGCGCATGGCGATCTCCAGGATCTCTTCCACGAGATCGCGCGCCACGGACGCGTCTCTGCACTGGAGCTGCAGCATGCGCTTCTACCGCTCACGGCGGGCGACGCCAGGCGCGATCTCCAGGAGCTCATCGATGACATGAAGCGCAAGCAGACGTCCTTAGACGAGCCGGATTTCATCCGCGTGCTGTGGAAGAAAATGTATCTGAGCAACGTCGTGTACACCACACAACACACTGGCAATGGAGGACGAGCGAGAGCTGCTGACGGCGAGGAGCCGGCCATCAACATCCCACTGGCGCACGTGATCGTGTCTATCAAACGCCGCGCGCAGCTCAAGCAGTTCGCGAGCTACTACGCGAGCCGCGGCATCTCGGGCGCTGATCACTTGGACGCCGACAGAGGATCCGAGAAAGGCCACAGCGACGTTCGTATCCCTAGACATCTACTACAGGCTCAGAAGAAGAGGCAGGCGGCGGCTGTGGCGGCGTCGCAGGCCGCGACGATCACTGCACTGAGAGACCGCAAGACGACTGGCGGTCAGGACGTCGTGGTGTGCTTCTACGACTCGCACGACCTGTGTATGAAGACGCGGACGATACTCGAAGAGTACGCGGGCTTTGGGTATTGGCCTTCACTCTGTGGGTTGTGCTCTGATGGTGTGGGTTTTGTTTGTAGCGTCCGGGAGGTTTCTGTGGCCAACTGCTCGCGACTCCACTGCCTGATCTCCTCCAAGCAAACGGGTTTGCTGATCGTCGGCCATCGGCATTTCATCAACCACATCCGAGCGCGTGCGAACAAACTTCATGACCATCAGCACGACAACAGTGAGAGTCGTGAGGCGGGTGTAGTGGAGCCCACTGGACAATCCACGGTCTCATTTGCTGAGGATATCCCAGATCTCACCGTCACCAAGCTGGATGAGTACGTCCTCACTCGTGAGCTGATGACTGCGTGGTGGTACTGACGCTGTTTGTAGTCTGGGCTTGAGGAACATCGTCCATCTTGGCGTGGGGCGCGGCAAAGTAGTGGTCACGACCGAGCGCCGCGTCCACTACTGGCATGCGTTTGCCACTCCCAAGCCCA
Source organism: Pythium dissotocum (assembly GCA_023336355.1). Lineage (NCBI taxonomy): Eukaryota > Oomycota > Peronosporomycetes > Pythiales > Pythiaceae > Pythium > Pythium dissotocum. The sequence goes on along the minus strand of JAADWY010000104.1, from coordinate 18,968 downwards.
CAGCAGCTATAGCCCCGGAAGCGCCTTTGAAGAGGGAGTCTTCATCCTCGTCAGCGGACAAGAAAGGAATCGCACTGCCAGTAGAGGTGCCGCCTTCAATGGAGATGATCGAGTTTCTCGAAGATGAGGGCGACTGCTTCAGCCACGTTCCGCTACTCAAACGTGTCAAGACGGTCAGCGACATCACGGGCATTCGGCAAGTCGCGTGTGGTGACCGCTTCGTCATTGGGCTCACGGCATCGTCGGATTTGTACGCGTGGGGCACCGCGTCACTGGGTCGAGGCAAGGCCACGCCGACCAAGCTTCCGTTCTTCTCCATGGCCGATCCACTGGTTGTCGTGAACCGCATTTGCTGTGGTCTCAACCACGTGGTCGCACTGACGGCCCAGAGGACTCTCCATACGTGGGGTTCCAACGTCCACGGTCAGCTCGGACTCGGCTCACAGTGCTCGGTCCTCGATGCTGCTGTGCAAGAGCCCGTGGAGGTGAAGCTACCATCGCCCGTGCTGGATGTCGCCTGTGGGGATCACCACACAATCGCTCTGACCGATAAAGGCGGCGTGTTGGCGTGGGGGAACAATTGGCACGGACAGCTCGGCCTCGACCCGTCGACCACAGAGACTGGCTGCGTCTTCACGTCGACGAGAGTGAGCTGGTGGCTCAGTAAGCCAGCAGGCGACGCCCACTCGCCCGGTAGCCCGCTTCATCATGTCGTCAGCGAGTCCGCATCACCATCAAAGAACTCACAGCCCCCACCCGAACGCGCCTACTTGATCACGGCAATGTGCGACACGACAGCGATCATCACGGAGCAAGGGCACGTGTACACGTGGGGCAAGTGCATCCCGTCAGGCGCGTTTGCCGCAGCCTGCGGTATCATTTCCACGTGGATCCCCCAGCGCGTCGAAACACCAGACGATGACGAAGTCAGCTCTCAGGCGCACGAGGGTGATGAGTCGGCTTGGAATGTGTCGCCGTGGACAGGCATCGCCATCGCCAGCGGAGTCGTCGTTCTCACGAAGATGAACCACATCGCAGACTCATGTCCTGTATCAGTCACAAAGCACACAGTTAGTCCAAAGAAGAGGTGAGCTCGACGAGGCAGAGTGCTTCGTGAGTGTAGAATGAGGTGAGTTGCTCGCTGCTTTGTGGAAGAGCCACGGGGCTCTGTTTTTTTGTCTCTTTTGCTTTTTACGTTTTCTGGGTCTTCTTTATTCTCCTGAAAAGCACAACAAACATGCATCACGCAGCAACACGCATCACGCATCACGCATCACGCATCACGCACTCACACTTGGATCTCGACACGGCACGTCGGACAGCGCTTTGGCTCGCTTTCGTCGCTGCTATCGACAAGTCGACTCGGACAGCGTTGGTGGAGTTCATGCTGACATGGCGCGAGCACTCGCGTAGCTTCTCTCGCTAGTTCTTCTGGGCAGACCACACAGATCATTTCGTGAAGAGGCCGTGTCAACACCAGACCCGCACGAGTTCCGAGCGACGCTGAGATTGACTCGAACGTCGTGTTGATCTCTTCTCCGGTCAAAGCATAGCGGTAGGAGCCACCCAGAAGCTCGGCGAAGCGCTCGAGCACGGTAGTGTTGATCACGCCAAAGCCGACAACGAATGCTTCGAGTCCGTACTTCGCGTACGACTGTGCAATATAACTCGCGAGTCGCTCACTTGGACGTAGATCACCAGGGTAGCCGTCTGAAAAGAACACGAGCACAGGCTTGTAGCGATCAAACTCGACCCGCGACAGAACTTCATTCGCTGCGCGCAGCCCAGCGAAAAACGACGTCCCCCGACCACGATGTGGTGCCTCTGCTTGCGTCATGCTTGCGATTGGTTGACCTTCCCAGACGATGGAGGCAGTAGTGTCGAATGTAATCACAGACACGAGATCTTCCGCTGCACCGTCACCAATGCGGTTGTGGACGTACTCGTGAAATGCGCTCGTGAGTCTCTCCCATGGCCACCCCTTCATCGACCCAGATGCGTCAAGCACGAATATGTGATGCATTTTGTTGTCTTCTGCAACATGGGAGCACTCAAACTTGTGACCTCCTTCGTAGGAAAACCCGTCAAAGGCCCCTTCCGGCTTCTCGGCGGACGCATGCCACACAGGAAGCACACAGTATGACGTCTCTTGGTTGTCGTGGTCGGGTGCATCACACTTGTACGGGCATTTGTCGAACGTCTCTCGCTCCTCCATAGACGAGCACGGGTCTTCCCAACCGAGCGAGTCCCAATACCGGTCGTGGAGCACCTCGTCTTGCTCGTCATCTGGCGCTGGGTCGAAATGTAGGGTGCAATGCCGTCGCTTGTCTTCTCGGGTGCCTGTGTACACATATGGCTGCTCTCGGCCCTCCTTGTCACACGCCAGAAAATGCACGTGGCCGCGGCCTTTCTTCGAGCAGTAGAGGTTACACATCTCGGCAGTACCGCGCTCGCCCACTGCGTACTTGCGATCAATCAGGTCAATGTCCTGCTCTTCTGAAACAAACATGGTGTTTCGCATGTTGCCGTGTGTGGTGGTGTGTAGTCCACTGTGGCCATGAGCTTTCTGGCAATAGTACGAGCAAGACGGGCGTCGCAGTAGTGGCGGACTCGCACGACGCCATCACACTCTGGGCTTTGGTTTTCTTCGTCATCTTGGCTGTCGTACGAGACCTCACAACACGAGTGCTTGCCTGCGTGCGTTGTTTGCCCTGGTGCCTAAACCCTAAACCCATTCATCTCTTGGAAGGTGTACTGGAACGAGCTTCGCGCGCCAACAAACGTCTTGGACGGCTGCTTGAGCATCACATCGATGTGGCAGATGCCGCTTTGCCCACACTTTTCAGGACACACGTGCCCGACATCGCAGATGTGGGTCGTCGGCATACCTGAATCCTCGTCGGCATGCTGGCCATGGAAATGGTCGTTGGAACTGCAGCTGCGATTGCACCCACTCATGACGCATTGCGCGAGACACCGGTCGACTTCGCATTCGTGGGTTTCGTGCGGCACCTCGATATCGGCAACACACTGTCGAGAGCACCCAGTAGCTGCACACGGCTCACCGCACTTGTGTAGGCCCACTGAGCAGCGGTGATCAACGTTCTCTTCATGACCAGCCTTCTTGGCACATAGCATCCCGCAGTTTGGAGCACGCTCCAGCAGACACGGTTTTCCACAAGTGTGATCTCCGTATTTGCATTCGCAGCTACCCTCGTGGCCTGCAGGTTTATTGCATCGCGGCACCTTTCCCATGGTCTCCTCGCCGTCGCAATAGCTGCAGACGCCATCGCACGCATGGTTCGTGGTGCAGGCGTGGTCTGGATCTCCGCTCGCAGCATGCACTGACGCCTTCATGCATCCCAACTGACACGACGAGCACGAATCCAGACAGCGCACAAGCAGAATCTGCAAAGCACCAATGGCTTGTTGCTCTATCACGCTCCATGCTTCAGGAATGCGGGCTCCAAACATCGAGCGAGACGACTTTTGCACGAGCAGACAGTGTCGTCGGACCACAAAGCTGAGGAACGCGTTGAACTCGAGTCGGATGGACTTGCCTGTGACTTGTCTGCTCGCACAACGAGCGAGAAGCTCGAGATACATTCCAAATGTCACCTCAATCACTCTCGACGCAGCCTGAGCGTTGGTACCTGATACTGACGGACTTCCGCACAGACCGAGATCCACGCTGTCATCGCTGACTTGATCTATCGGCAAACACGCAGCCAGCTCGTGCCACGTCGTCGCCATCGTCGGGTTCGCTGCGCACTATTGCTGGTCTGTTCCCTCGCCAGGCTTTCCAAAACGAAGGACACTGGGAAGCTTTTTGGTGGCTTCTGCGATCTTGAATCGACGTGCACTTTCGTCCAGCGAAGTTCAGTCGAGGATCGAAAGCTTCGCGAGCAGGAGACGAACGCAGTCCAAGAAGCTCTTGCCAGACTCGAACCCTGTTGTGGGGTTGCTGCAAAGGTCTCTATCGACGAGGCGTTCGACGTGGGAGAGCGACCGATAATAGCCAATCGTACCAAGAGGAGGGGAGCTGTTGATCTCGAGTTGGCCCGCGTACATGTCAGAAAGGAAGTTCTGGTCCTTGTTTGCGTGAAGCAATCGCTGGAACTTGACCACAAATTCCTCAATGATGTCGTCTTGGTCGTTTGGGTTCACATCCTTCACAGACATGTACAGCTTGCCACGGAAGAGCCGAGGATCGCGCTTGATCAGACGTGCCCCCTTCTGAAACTTGGAAAACAGCTCGTCGATCTCCTTATCCAGTCGCATCGCCATCCGGAATATCGTCAGCATCGACACGGAGGCATTAAGCACCGACAGGAACACATCTTCTTGCTCCGTTCTCTCGAACGAACCGAGCCCTTCGAAGTCGATCACGACCAGGAGAACACCTTTTGGCAACAAACGCACGCTCATCCACGCGCCGTCAGTACATCGTGCGCCCGAAATCGCAAACGAGCTACCTGTGAGGTGATTCAGGAAGTAGCTCTCGCCGGTCGACTGCTTGCCCATAGATGTGATCACCACACACCGCCCACACCACGACGTCAACAGTGGTGACAATAACCCGTAGCGAAGCTTCAGGGCGATGTCGGACGAATGCAGGGCAGTGATGGAGGCTTGACCTTCTTCTGCGTCCGTCGACTTGGTTGGTTTGCCGTCGACCATCAACGTGAGCGTATTCTGCTCTGCTCTGCAGATCTGGACGGGCACGAACGTCACGAGCTCGCGGAGCAGCGAAGTCACGAGCTGAGGCGAGACGCTACAGTAGACTCCCTTGATCGTTTCTTCCACCGACTTGCAAATCTTCAGCCGACCCGTCAGTTCCAAGCCAAACATCGGCTTGTTTAGGAGTCTCAGCTTATCCATGATCAGTGTGAAGACCTTTCGGCAGCCGTCACCAAAGTGCGCTTGAGCACCTTGGTTGTCGGATTCATCGCAGACCAACGTGACTGAAGGTGTGTGTAGGCTTCTCGCGGACGAACGAAACAGCTCACCTAGCACGGGAAACTTCTCGTACAAATGGAAGAACGTCCATAGCCAGTGCTGCGAAAGCACTGGTGACTCGAGCGAGTCTTCGTCTGGATTCACGTGAGCACGTGAGCGTTTTCGTCGCACTCCACGCATCGAACGAATGCGGAACGACTCGCTTTTGAGAGATGCTTCAAGGACGACTTGATATGCCTTGCTGCTCTTCGCGTTCGCGACGAACAAATACTCGCCGACGACGGCACACGCGACCGTGTTCGCATCGCACCACGGTATCTGCGCCACCACAGATTGCGGTAGTTCTCTCATGTCGTCCGAAGCCACGAATGCAATGGCCACGCGGCCACTGCTTGCCGAACGAGCCGCATCGATCCACCCCAAGACGCCACCATCGAGCACATGAATGAGCGGTATTTCATTGGCGTCACAAACAGGAACGACGGTCTTCTTACGCGACGTCTGCTGGTTTCGAATGTTGAGAGACTGGATCGCACCCACGTGATCAGCGACATAGAGTGTGCCATCTGTGGGCACAGCACTGGAGAACGGCATCTCGAGTGACGACTTCATAAACCATATCCACCGTGCGAATAGACTCCATGGTTGACAATGATTCATCGAGCCGAAAGATCCCAATCTTTCCCGCCGTATCGCCAAGCACCAGCAACCGCTCTTCGCTGCTGTACTCGCACAGCTCCCCACATCGACTGAGCCTGCGAAGGTCCACGACAGACGGCGGATCATAACTCGGACTTGGTTTGAACTCGATACGACGCACCGTCGTCTTCTCACCTGAGGCGGCGATGACCAGAATTGATCGAGTCTGCACAGTGAATACACCACGTACAGTTTCATCGGTCTGGGTCTCTAGCTCGCCCAAGTGGTTCAGAAAACCGTCCTGGATGGTCCACATCTTGAGTTCGAAGCCCTCTTGGGCCACTTCATCTTTGCCCGCATAGCACGCGATGCTGCCGCCTTGCTTCGCACACTGCAACGATGATATACGAAGGCTCATGTTGTGTTCTTCGGACATCGACCAAAGCATCACGAGTTCTTCAACAGCATCGTCCACAACCACCCGTCGTTCAGTCTCTTTGATGCCCACGAGCCGGCTTTTCTCTTCGTCGAGAAGGCGGATCACACTCTTGTCGTACATCGTGTTTGTTGTGTGCTGCATCTCTGCCCACCAACGTTCCTTCCACTTCTCGAGAGGTTCACGCATGCGATCTTGAAAGCTGCGCTTCGACTTCAATGATAAGAACGACGTGACGGTCTGGTAGAAGGCCCAGCCTGTTTGTTGGCCTGTGAGGACCTTCAGGCTTGTGTATGGCGCCTTTCTTTACGACCGCACAGAGGTCGCTTCACGCCCTCGTTTATGCAGATCCGAGCAAATCTGGAGCAGCCTCTGCAGCCGAATAGGCAGTTTCAGCACTTTCATGTTATCCGCGGAGATGTTGAAACTCGCGTCACGCTTGAGGTCCCCGGCAAATGCCTTGATCAACTCGATCGAAGTCGCCAGTTTGGTTCCATCGCGAAGCAAAGAGTCGACTTGGAAAACCTTGTATCAGCGATGATTCGCCTGAACGGCAGTCTGCTTCCACAAGCGAGATGTTCTGCCGAAACTTGGTTTCAATAGCAGCCAGTTTCGCACTCGACCAGTGGTTGAACTTCTTCAGCACCGCTGCTTTTAGTTGCTCGCTCCAGTCACCAAACGATGAAATGCGCAGATCGTAGTGTTTCGCTTGTCTCGCGAGCCAGTTGCAGAAGCTTGCGTGGTCGCTGTGCGTGATGCGCTTCCGCTTGTTGCTCCTCGTTGCTGGCGCGGCGACAATCGCCCTGAACGCCGGGAAACTGCCTTTGACCACGTCCACACACGTCGCATTCTTTGTCTCTGGCGGCAATGCGTTGACCCGTTCGACCTTCGACCGCACATCGTCCTTGGCGTCTTGCTGCGGTTCCACGTGGAATGCCGCTGAGTACGACTTGTACTCATCGTCGCCCATGGAGTCTTCGTTCAGTGCAATTGCCTCCATGAACTGCTTATCTTCAGGCGACAAACAGCACGTTACGTCAGCCGTCAGACACGTGAGCAGCCGCAGTAGATACGTCGGCGTCTCGCGCAGTCGATCGGCGTGGAAGTACTCGTCCGGCAGCCACGCAAACACCACGACTGTCTTCACCGCAGGGTCGCCACCCTCTTCCGTCTCTGGCAGCACAACAGCGTATATGCCACGGTCCCTCACTCGCAGCTTGGTTTCCAATCTTGGTGTCCCATCCACTGAGTCGCTTGAGCTGTGTCTTGAGCTGCGCTTGCTTGCCGAATAGCCCCACAACACGCACTGAAGGCCGTGTGGCTTGGTCTCCACCGGCAGTCGCACCGAACACGTCCGAGCGCATAAACCGCGCGAACTCGTCATCAAAGTCCCTGGCTTCCAGCAGCTCCGACTCGAAGTCTTTGGCGTCCACAGTCGTCAACGCGCCGAGCACGAAGCTCAACCGCAGCACCTCCAGCTCCTCCAGAATCGGCTTGAGCACCTCCACTTCGTTCTGCGTCTCTAGCTGCAGCGACAACACACGGAAGCACGATTCGCTCACCACGCAACCGCCGTAATCGCCATGCCCGTCGTCGAGCGACGACATCACCACGTCGTCCATTTTCCGCTGGGGTTCCTCACTGTTCGCCTTGCTTTTTCCGCCACTAGGCCGCGGTTAGAACCCGGAATTTCGCGACGCACGGACCCTCTTTCGCGGTAATACCCCAGTCTCACTGTATCCTTCAACTGTCGTTCACAGGCTGCTAATCGTGCCGTGCCAGTCGCCATGGCTTCTTCCCATATTCACCACGTCCCACTCGTCCACTTTCCTTCGGAGCAATTTTTAGTGACATTCCGTTGAACCTCATTAGAGTGCCCATCCGAAGGAGTGTTGAAGGGGGCAACGATTGATGCGCGACGCGGCACGGCGCAGAGGGAGAGACGACGTAGACGCCATGGGCGTCTCTATCAATGCTGTGTAGGTGCACGCGGTCGTCGCCGTTAGCTGGGGACAGCCATGACGCAGGCTTGATGACGGCGTCGCTTACCCGCTCGTGGGGCAACGGGCACTTGCCCACCAAGAAGAAGGCGCTCATTCCCGCCTTTCCTCGCCTCGAGGACGGTGAAGCAAGCGGAAAAAGATGGAGGAAGACCGTGAAATGGACCAGATCGATCGCCGTGTGATCAGCGCGTCGTGCTTCCGCGTGTTGTCGCTGCAGCCCGAAATCCAGAACGACGAGGAAGTGTTGAAGCCGATTCTGGAAGAGTTAGAGGTGCTACGGCTGAGCTGTGCGCTGGGTGCGCTACCGAATGTGGACGCCAAGGACTTCGAGTACGAGGAGCTTGAAGCCAAGGACTTCGACGACGACCTGGTGCATTGCCTGCGCTCGGACGTGTTTGGAGGCGACGAGGAGGACCAGACAAACCGCCCGCAAGTCCGTGTCGTCGGCGTGTTTGGCAAGCAAGAGCAAGTCAAGGGCCATCTCCAGTCCATTGGAGCGTGGGATCAAGACATGGAAGCGCATTTTCAGCTTCGGGACATTGGCATGTACGCTGTCATGTTGCCGCTGAGTGGAAACTCCGACGACTGCAAGACGATCGCGGTGTGTTCGTGGCTGCTGGACGAGTTCTTCGAGCCTGCACGGCTGCGCGAGACACCAACGTACCTACTGCGACTGCTCACGTGTCTGACGAACGAAGTGACATGCTGCCTTTCTGCTGAAGATAAGGCGTTCTTGAAGCTCAGATGCTTGGCGAAGGACACAACGGCGGTGGAGACGACTGGAACGCGTACTGGGTGGCGTTTCGCGTCGAGCAGCAACAAGACCAAAGAGACGATGTGCGTGCTGTCCACGTTCAGGAAGTGCCACTGCCTTGCACGAATGCAGAGCAAGTCAAATGGTCGCTTCTGCGTGGCTGCTATCCGGCGCTCATGGCCCTCTCCGAGTCGACCAACTCGATCGCTTGGAAGAAGTCCAAGAAAACATTCCAGAAAGCATCTGCCTTCGCGCGTTGGATCTCGGAGAGCGCGGCGAATTTCGAAGTCCACTGTTCTCCGGATTGGTGGAATGGCGCGATAGTCGAGGCGGTGTTGGGACACTGTGGAGAGTGGCCGCAGCGCAAGCTTGATGATCTCCAGCAAAAGTTTGAGCGACGTGCAGCAGATTTGACCGACCCAGCGAACTTCGTTGGTGAAGAGGCAGTCGTTCGCGACACGTTTCTAGCATCACTGCGGATGGCTGCTGACTTCATCTTCCGTGTCGAGTCGATGGATGGAGGCCCTCTGGTACAGGAGGCTACGAACAGGGTCGACTTGGGCGTTGCTGTGCTTCGTGCTGAAGCCAGCTTTGGTCTGTCGGGCCAACTCGTGACACGTTTACGACTTCCGATCCGCCCGCCACTAGTGATGAAAGAGTTCTTCGAACTCTTCAGAACCAGAGAGACGAAGAGCTGTGCAGCCTGCTCCAGCTGACACCCAGTCTGGAATACCATGAGCTGCTCCCCGCGCGATTCATGAGCGCCTGTTCGGGTACATTTCGCCTTGGCTGTCGTTTCCAGGAAGAGGTTCAACCATCGGCGAGCTCGATGCATTTCGTGACCGGATGCGCGTTCCCCTAGACACGATGAAAGCTGCTTGGGAAGCAGAAGTAATTAGTGTGGTTCACCAGCACGCTAGTCACGTCACGCGTGTCAAGGCAAGTGAGAGACGAGCTCAGATGAGTGAAGTGCACGAGGTAGAAGTTGCTGCGGCTGTGGAAGGAGCTCTCCGTGAGTTACAAGCCAAGTGGGCAGCGCCACCGGGTGGCAGAATGAGTCTGCGTGTCAATGTCCACCCAGGGAAAGGCGGTGACGTTCAGTGCTCCATCCGAGAGCAAGTGCGTGCCTCCCGACGAATCAAGTTGCAGGTGTGGGCCATACACGGAGAAAGAGACCAAACTGCGGCCGTGACACCGGATAGAGCGTTCACTCCTATGGGGGAGACACATCTGGAGGCGAAGGAAGCCGTGTTGAAGGCATTTGTGATCCAAAGACAGTCGATTTTGGTCGTGTCTTCGACATGCGAAGGCACAATCGTGCGACGCGTCGACTTTCCAGTTCATCGACGAGGACGATCCGACGCCACGAGCAAGATCCTCAAGCGCATGGGTCGTCGTGTGGCGTTGTGCGACTTCAACACCGAAGAACCAATGTTGGTACTGGTGGGAGTCGAAGGAGTGACGACGGTTTTCTGCATCCGCGAAAATCTCTCCTCCGTGGAGGCCATGCGAACTTTCGATATCAGCATTCTCACGTCATTGGAGCTTCCTTTGCGCGACATTGTCATGTCGGATGGCGTTCTGCACATGGTCGACCAAGTTGGCGCAGTGCAAACGCTCAACACGAGAAACTTGCAGACATCTCGCAAGCATCGACTAGTGGAAGGCTCGTGTGAGATGACAGCGCGATCTCAGCTCTTCCGAGTCCTCGATGGTGCCATTTTGGGTTGGGTGAAGGGCGAAACAGATTCACCTGTGACGAGATTTCAGTTCTTCGCTGCTGAAGACATGCGCGTTCTACCTCGGTCAGTGAATCAGGAGCTTCTGTGGACAGGTGGTCACATGGAATGCACGACTTTCGATGGGGACCTCTACGTCGTAGACGATGTGACAAAGGCGATGCACAAGTAGCACCTCGAAGCGACACTCAAGAGCGATTCTTATCGCATTCGTAAGCTCGGCTTCCGCAACAATGGAGCTCAAGGCTCACTCCTCAGCGCTGGCCCCCAGCAACAGGAGGTCTGCGACCATTGGCTTTGGGTGTTTTATCACCTGAGAGAAGTTTCCAGTGTGCGGCGAGCTGTTCCGCGGCGATGTGAAGGAAGGCTTTTCGAGTCTTGCTCTCACATTTGTCTGCAGCTATGAAGATCAAAGCCGTGGTCTAGCTGCTGCGTGTGACAACCTGTTGAGCAGCACGTCTCAGAAGCTTTTGCTTTTGAACAAGCCCCTCGGTGGAGTGGACTTCGCGACGGGAGGATCGAGACTTTTTTGCGGAGCTCACGTTGGTTCGGCAGCAGTCGCTTACTACAGCACTATCGCACCTCTGTCTGTCAACACCTTGCTTCGCGAGCTCATCACATTTGTGCCAGTCCAGTTGTGCCGAGCCGAGATCAACACGCCCACTCTGATGAATGACGGCCAGCCGACGACACATGTGCGTTCGGAAGACGAAGAAAGCGGGCTGCATACGACAGACATTGCCCGGCGGCTTCGATTCGGTCTCCTTTCGCCACTGCTGCTCTCGTGGCGTGGGCGATGTGTGGTCGTCACGTCGATGGGTAAGCAGTCGACAGGAAAGAGCTACTTCCTCAACCACCTGACGGGAACCTCATTTGCCATTTCCGGTGCACGGTGCACTGATGGGGCCTGGATGAGTGTTCGCGTACTTCCCAGCCGTGTGCTTTTGGTGGTCATGGACTTTGAAGGCCTCGGATTATTCGAACGCTCGGAGCAAGAGGACGTGTTTCTGTCCGTGCTGAATGCCTCCGTGTCCCTGCTTACCATTTTCCGGATGGAGATGAGATTCGACAAGTCTATCGACGACCTCTTTGCCAGATTCCAGAAAGGATCCCAACTGATCAAGCGGGACGCGCAACTCTTTCGTGGCAAGCTCTACATGTCGGTGAAGGACGTCAATCCTGACGATCAGCATGGTGTCGTGGGCGAGTTCGTGACCAAGTTCGAGTGTTTGCTCGGGGCAAACAAGGAGCGAAACTTTCTCACAGATTTGTACGCTGGCCAAGTCGACATCAATTGTTCGCTGCCTCTGGGAACAGTGGGCTACTACCGGTCGCTGTCGAGTGCAAAAGAGATCGAAAAAGGTCTGTGTGCTGACCGAAACGCTGGCTTTCCGTCTGGAAAGGCTTTCTTGGATTGCATTCGGTTACTGTTGGCCAATGTCGCAATCTTGGACTGGACGTCACTCGACGAGACGGCGATGAAGTTCAAGGTCGCTGAACTCCTGGAGAAGTTGCCGAGTGCTCTCCGCTTTGGCAGCGTTGTATCCCGAATGGAAGATAGTGGCGAGAGCTCTACACGCTGGCTGTCGGTGAAGGAGCCCCTCATCGACGAACGTTCCGGGTCGGTCGAAGCTGTGACCACGGGAGAAGTGTTCGCTGCGAACCCAATGCTTGCTGGGATGTGGCGTGAGCTCCTGGTGTCTGTCCCGTTCGATCAGGTCGATGATGAAACCATTGATTTTGGGCTCGTTACCGTGAGCGACATCTCGAGAATTCAAGCGGCTTCAGGGAGCTTGCAGTCGCCGTTTCGCATTTATGCCAAGCTGCTCGGTGTCGATTCGCTCGAAGTCCGGCTGCTGAAGAAGTCAACGCAAATAAGTTTCGACTTGTTCCTGAGCTTTTTGGTTCGTCGGCGTTGCCTTCGCGTCCGGAAGTGGTGTCGCTCGGTGTTTCGCGACCGTATGCCAGAGTCGTGGCCGGCATCAGAGCAACAAGCGGTCGACTCCCTTCAAACGACCCTTGTGCGCTGCCAGGATTCCTGCTCGAGCTGCCAACTGGGGTGCATGAAGGCATGTGCACACGCAGCCAATGGTGACGAAGTCCACGACTGCGGTACGAGCCACGCATGCGCTGGGACGTGCACGTACTGTGCTCAAGATGCGGAAGGTGGACTAGCTGACTGTTCCAAGCGAGCAGGTCATGATGGCTACTGTGAGTGCTCTGGTGGCGACCATACTTGCAAGAAGCCATGCATGTGGTCGCAAGCTGGAAATTGTGGCAAGCTTTGCACAATGAAGGCAGGGCATGACGATGTCCCGTGGGTCTTCACAAGTGTGGCGAGCCGTGCGTCGCACACAACTGCAGTCGTCCGTGTGTTCTCGACATCGCAGTACCCCACGAGGCACACAAATGCGATGTCGATCGGTGCCTCGTGCAGTGCGTCATGGCGGGCTGCAGTCGCGATTGCTGTTCCTCCGACCATTTTCATGGCCAGACGGAAGCAAAGCTCGCGTTTGAAGTCGACAAAGCAGACTCTGCCGCCAAGGAAGTGAGTATTTTCGATTCAGTCTCCGAGAAGCCCACGATCTACATGTGCGATCAACCCCACGTTTGCCCAGAACCCTGTGCTGAAGATGGAATCTGCCACATTGACGTGATGCTCAAGCAGTCGTCGAAGACATTCGTCGGGGCGCGTGGGTCGTTCCAGTACACCTTCCAGGAGATGAATGGATCTCGCAAGAAGTGCGCGTACAAATTGGAGAGCGGTCAGATGACGCACGACGAAAAGCACTCATGCACTTCCACACGACCTGGCGACGAAGCCGAGGAGACCAACAGCGGGACCCTGCGACTGACAACCAAGTGCGCCACTACTGCGACGTTCGGTGTCCGTGCTGCTCGTACTACTGTCAGCGTCAGTTCGGCCACAACGGCTTGCACAAGACAACGCACGGCAATATGCGGAATACGATGTTCGTTTCCGACGACCACGACATCGACCTGATGGATCGGAAGTACGCTGCTGGAGAGCGCGGTACGGTCGAGATGTGCAACCTCTTTTGTTCGAAGATGGTCGAGGACACGTCCACTACCTGGATTGTGAGAAGGTCGACGGGGCGCAGCAGTGCGTGTACAAGGGAAGCCGCGAGGACATGCGCCGCCATTGTACGCGCCAACTCGAACCCAAGCCCGACCATGAGCAGGACGAGCTACTACACGATAGATTTTGGGACACGCTCGGGTGGGAAGATCCTTGTATGTCGATGCAGGAGCGTGAGGAGTTTGGCAAGTGCGCGTTCAAGTGCGATGCTACGGACCACGACGAGGACGAGTCCGTTCATTGTGTTCTCCCAGCGTGGCACGCACCAGCAACGCGGCCTGCGAGCGAGCAAACGGGATTTTCGTACGTCCAGGGCCACAAATTCGCATGCTCCCACGTTTCGACCAGCGGCAAACGACACCACGTCTTCGTCCTTGATGCATCGGGCTCGATGAAGGGGTCGGCGTAGAAGGCACTGTTGAAGGCATTTCGCGCATTTTTGCGAAGTCGCATAGCCAACGGCGCCGTCTCCGACGTCGTGTCGGTGATCACGTTTGACCACGAAGCCTCCGTCGAGTGGGAAGGACACGCAATCGCGACCATGATTCGTGCTGATGTGCCATTTCGAGGAGGCGGTACGTCCTTTACTGCAGGTCTTCGGTGCGCGAGTGAAGTTCTGTCGCGTGTCGAGTTGAACGCCTACCAGCCAGTGCTCGTTCTGTTTTCAGACGGGAAAGTACGCCAAACCTCGCGTGGAGAAGAGGTGGCGAGCCACATCGCAGCGACGTACGCCAAACACGGGCTGGAATCGTTCGCAGTCGGCTTCGGGCACACGCGATTGGACGAGTTGGTGGCGTTCGCTGATCGACTGGGTGGGTCGTATCTCCACGTGCTTTCCAGCGACGACTTGAAGACAACGTTCCAGTCCATTTCCGAGTCGATCGGTTCACGCAGGGGCTTGGCGCTGACGAAGCCTCTCCACGAACCTGTATGTGTGATCTGCCAGAAGGAACTAGCCAGCGAAGCCACGACTGTGCTAGCGGCGTGCCAGCATGAACTCCACCAGCGCTGTCTTTGTGAACTGATCAACAACACGGAGGAAGGTGACGCGAAGCAGTGCCCGACTTGTCGTCAGGAGATTCAGTGATGGGTGACCAGTGTAGCGTTCGAGTAGCAAGAGTTCCATTCATGATGCTTGCGTACTTCCCCATGAACCATGAAGAAACCCAGAAAAAGCAGAAAACCAACAATAAAAGCGAGAAAAAGAGCCTTCGGGCTCACCAAAAAGACTTGGCGATTGCAAATGGCGAGTGTTAGCGCCCAGTTTTCCAAAGGTATACGATTTCTCAATACAGTTACACTTCGTTAGGTATCCACCAGTGCCTCCCAGTCATTGGATATGTCACATCAATATCGGTAAATTTGATGTATTTTTTTTACCACAATTGATAGTAAGTTTCAATGTAAAATTCATGCCCGAAGTGAAAGTTTCGACGCCAGCACCTGTGAGAATCTATGGTGGGATCCAAACAAAGAAAGGGCGACTATGGTCAGATGATGTGGGCCACAAGAATGACGTAGAGAAGGCATCTCCGTTGAAGCATTTCCTCCGACAAGTCCGC
This sequence comes from Pythium dissotocum, assembly GCA_023336355.1. Classification (NCBI taxonomy): domain Eukaryota; phylum Oomycota; class Peronosporomycetes; order Pythiales; family Pythiaceae; genus Pythium; species Pythium dissotocum. The sequence goes on along the minus strand of JAADWY010000104.1, from coordinate 3,776 downwards.
AGGACAGGTATTGGATATGTCTTACACAGGTAACGACCAAGCAACAACGTGCAGGTAAAGAACATGTATTGGTCGTAGCGATCCCATGGACCGACTATTCTCTTCTAGACAATGTTGCCGAACAGGATGAAGTTCAGGAGGACGAAACGAAGTAGTCGTAGTCATTCTTGAGTGACTGGATGATACATGTCGATACTTGACCATGACATGCTCGGAAACCTCAGCAACGCTACGATGCAGGGAGGGAGGCACGACACTTGCGGCGTCGTTTAGAAGCCACCTGTTGAACTTAATCCCGTGATCCGCCGCCCACTTGAGATCAGAAGCTCGCTTTATCGTCTCCAGGTCGCGTCTCGTGAAAGCAACGTTGCCGATACGAACGCATTCGATTTTCGCCAGCGTCGCCTGGCTGCTCTGGCTTTGCGATGACAGCCTGGACGGCGTTGGCGATGGGCAGAACTTTGAAGCACTTCTCCAGCAAGGCCGCTGGGATGACGTAGAATACGTCTGCACACACGATCGGGTTGCTCTCGCGCAAGTAGATGGGTTTCCTGTCTACTAAGTCGGCGTGACGGACGCCGACGGAGTTCAGCCGTTTCGTCAACTCGATGAGGCCGGGCTGCTCTCGCTCGAGGTCGTCGATTAGATCGGCTAGCGTGACTTCGTTGACCACACGCCGAGCTGCAGACGCAGCATTGAAGACGGCACAATCCATCTTCTGTTTTGTCTGGACTTCATTCTCGTTTTTGGGCGGCCGTCCGACCTTCTTGTTCGCGTGTTGATTGAGGTTGATGGCCTTCGTGGCTGGCGTTGGCTTCCTGCTTGTCTTCTTCTACAGAATACGGAGGGTCTGTAAGAATCATGGCCGCAAAGTGACACATACATGGGTACTACATGGGTACTACATGGGTACTACATAGTCGTACCATTGGTGTTGCGACCTCTGTGGTGGCCTTCAGGTATGCTGTGGGTGGTGGCCTTGGTGGTGTGAAGTCGGATTCATACTCATTTGGCTCTTCATCACTTCGCAGCTTACGCAGCGCAAGACTTCGTCGAGGCTTGGGCTGAACGGTGAAGACACTCTTCGTCGCTGGCGTGGATTCGACATCACTTGAGTCCGTCTTTGCCTCTTTACGGTCAATCGAGTGCGGACTGAATTCTGGTGCAAGAGATCCCTGTGACGTGAAGGTGACGGGGGACGGTTTCACGAGTGCCAAGACACTTGTGGGGAGAACTTGGACTCTACCGACGTCATCCGAGTACAGGCTGTGAGCCTGAGAGAGCTCCACCGCTGGTGGGGCTTCGTCCTGTACAAGGACCAAGTGACAAAGTCGTTGATGTTGAACTGATGGATGTGTTGAAGAGGACGCACAGGATGAAGCCACCTGAGGCATGCGATAGACATAGTCAATACATAGTCAATACATAGTCAATACATATACATAGTCAATACATGACCAACACATGGGCGATCTGTCGAGTGCATGGTCACGTGCCGAAGGTGAATGGGCTCGAGTGGGATGAGAGGCACCATATCTCTTCGCATGCGCACTGCGATGGCATGTCGACACGGCAGCTTCATGGTGTAGACGAAGGTACAAGTGCACGTCCATGACTTGGTGTCCACGCGACGAACTCGGTCAGGGTCGCTCGACACTTCGACGACTTCATCTGCGGAGCCGGTGATGGTGTACGAAGACACTTTGGCGATAGCAACAGCGTATTCTTTCGCCACGTTGCCGGCAACGAAGTGAGTCGTGAACTTCAGGACGAGCGCCGTCTCAACGTCGTACGAGGAGTTCACAAACGTCCCAATCCTGTTCGACGAATACTCGTGATCTCTCTCGCGGCATCTCTCCATCGCCAGAGTCTCCGTCAGACACTGTGACATGCTCATGTCCGGCTTGAGATTGGCTTTCAGCTTGCCGAAAAAGCTCTAGAGGTGGTTGTTGGTGTTGTTCCTAAAGTAGGGAAGCTTCTCGCGTCGGTACACGACCCACATCTCCTGGCAATTGTCCCAGTTCTTGACGAAGTACTTGAAGAATGAGGTGAAGCCCACTCTGGTGCACAGGAGCTGTAGCGAAGCTCTCGCCTCCGCATATGCTACACCGTGTTGCGTGTACACCGTTGTGAAGAAGGTGTTCAACGGACGAGTGGTCTTCTGACGAGATCCGCCCGTACAGAGGCTTGTGTGAGACGCTGTCGAAGTACTTGACCACGTGGAATGTGCAGATGAGTGCACTGATGGCGTCGAATTTCTCGACCAAGACTCGGATCTCGTTCAGATCCTTGTCAACCGTCACGATACGGAGATCTTCGAAAGCCGGGTTCGCGCGCTTGAAGTGGGCGATGGCGCACTCCATGTGCCAGTCGCTGTTCGTCTCGATCAAGGAATGCTGTACGACTTGACCGTCGCCGTTCTCGTTGACGACCATGAACGTATAGAGCTGGTAGTTGTACCTGGAGCAACGCATGATTAGTATGTGGGCAATACATGTTGGGCACATGGGCGATACATGACCACTACATTTTAAAAACATGGAAGATTGTACCTGTTCGTCTTGTGTGTGCAGTCTATGGGCAGCATCCCCGGAAAGCGATCGTAGGTCGATCGCATGAGGGCTGTGCTCAACGATATGACACCAGAGTGACCACGCTCGGTTTCATCAACAGTGATGACGTTGCGCGGATCCGCCGCGGCGAACTCAGCAACGATGGCTGCCGTAGCATCATTGTCGTCCACTGAAGTGATCTTGGACACGTGCTTTGCCACCTCGTTGTCGACGTCACGTCGAATGACATTTTCGCCGTGGCGAAGTAGAAAATCGTAGATTGCAGAGCGTTTGGTCCGAACAGCCATCATCGTTTGAACTTGGCTAACTAAACATGCATGACATTCAAAACTGTTTGTTACCTGACCAATACATGTCGACTACATAGACGCAAGCAGAGAAACTACGCACGGTTTGCTGGGTTGACGATGCCGCGAGCTACGGGATACGTTCGGTGAACATTCTCGGTCACGTCGTGGTTGTGCGCGAAGGTTCCGTTGCGGACTTCCAGCACCCACTCGACATCCCTTGGTGGTGCGTCGTCGTCATCAGGTTCCGTCGGTACAACCGGAGCCATCTGAACAACAAACCGGAAGGGACACCCTGTGTGCCGGACATGGCGGCGAGGTCGAATGCCTTGTCCCCGGGTGGCACGCAGGACGCCACCATGTGTGCACATGATAGTGCGCTGGTAGACGACCCAGTCCTCCGGAACAAACTGGATGTTGGCGAGCCGCACGAGTCTCCGCAAGCCGACGGTTCCGAAGCGCGCAGCTCACGGTTTCCTTGATCACCAGATCAGGCGCCTTTAGCGCGTGAAGTAACGCTCCCACCGAGACCAGTTCAGGTGCTCGATCTGTGGTGGAGGGACTCGGACAAGGACCTCATTCACACGGACCATTCTGGCTGGCCCTCGGGCAGTGTCGACGAAAAGCTCATCGCTGTCGTCCTCATCGCTCGCCTCGCTCTCTGCGTCATCGGAGTCTTGGCCCATTGGATCGTCCTGCACTTGAGCGTGTTCCTCGTCGTCCTCTTGGATGTCCTCCTCCACCTCCTCCTCTTCCTCCTCCCCCTCTTCCTCCTCCTCCTCCTCCCTCCTCCTCCTCCTCGACCGCCGTCGCTTCCAAGTCCTCCTCTTCCGCCTCGACCGCCTCCTCCTCCTCATCGTCCGCTTCCTCATCCATCCCGGCTGCCTCATCCTCGTCGTCTTCTTCCTCGTCATCG